>JAEUYN010002371.1:0-216888 GCA_018257835.1 Euura lappo | reverse complement strand
TAATGTAATAATGTTTATTATGTCCATGTCGATGTTGGACAAAGGGGAATACAATAATGAGCAGAAGAGTACATGTAAAAGATTGTAGCGAGAGAAAGAAATAGCTTAGAGATAATAATGATAGTAAAGTAAAAATGAAACAGAAGCAAGCAAGACAGATGAAGAAATAGAAAGTTGAAATTAAAATTAAAATTGGAATTAAACGCTGGTGAGCAAGACATAAGCTATCAAATACAAGGTGAAACACAGATAGGCAATACAGATACAATGAAATAAAGATAAAACACAGGGAGCGACACAGCGGTCAAATTAGATAAAAACCAGGTAAACCTGAACGGTTCTAAAAAATAAAAAAAAATATAAGAAGAAATATCAAAAAATCAAAAAAAAAGAAAATAGGCAAGTTACCCGTTCCGGCCCGCCCGCTCAGCCGCTACGAGATGGCGACGCAGCGCCGACTTAAAGGTATAGAGAGAGGGGGCCTCGCGCAAAGAGGCAGGAAGCGAATCCCAAAAACGAAGACCCGCAACGGAGAAGGATCGTTCGTAGGCAGTGGTCGAAAAACGTGGCAGAATAAATTCACTCCTTGCCAATCTGGCGGAGCCCGGCGCAGAGACATCCCGATCTACGAAGAGAGTTCGTAAATACTGTGGGGTGGACTTCCGAAGAACAGAGAAGAGCAGAGAGCCAACCGAGTTCCCTACGGTAAGGAGTAATGTGCTCATCGCGGGCAGCACCGCTAACAAAACGTACGCAGGAATTGAGCAACCGTTGCAAGCGCGAATTTTCCGTTTCGGAGACATCATTGAAGACCACACAGCAATAGTCGAAAAAAGGAAAAATAAGCGATTCAACAAGTCGCTTGCGCAGCGATCGAGAGAGCAGGGAACGCGATGCGGAGAGTTGACGTAGTGTACAGCGAACGCGGTTGGAGATGGCACTCACTTGCCGGGACCAGGACAGGCTGCCGCCAATGAGAAGCCCAAGATCACGCACCGAGTCGGAGAAAGGGATCGCAGTGTTGCCCAGGACCACTCCCGGATGATTCAGGGACTTAAGTCGAGACAAAGGGAGAGCTCCCGAGAGCCAGAACCTGAGTCTTGCCGGCGTTCAGCTTGAGGGAGTTTTCCACTGACCAGCCCAAGATAGCCCCGACATCCTCGTTCAACCTAGCCATGGCTGCAGGCAACTCGTCAAAACCACACTGGAGATAAATCTGAAGGTCATCAGCATAGATCAAGTGCTCAGTGTGGAGAAGCACGCGCGCAAGGTCGTTGATGAAAAGTAAAAAGAGGAGGGGCCCTAAAACAGAGCCCTGAGGCACATCTTGGTCCAGCGGGAGCCACGGCGAAAGTTCTCCATCCGGTCCGGTCACAGCCTGCACCCTCCCCCGGAGATAGCTGGCAGTCCAGTTCAACGCGTGCTGAGAGAAGCCCAGACCATGGAGCTTAGCAAGCAACAGTCCATGCGGGATTGAGTCAAAGGCCTTGCTAAAGTCGAAAAGCACGAGCACCGTGAGCTTGCGACTGTCAATCCCACGACGGACGTCCTCCGTAAGTCTCAGGAGGGCCGTTTGGGTGTTGAAGCCGGGACGGAAACCCGATTGACGGGGGTCCAGTATGCCCCGGTCACCAAGAAAGCCCATCAGCTGCTCGAGGACCACTCGTTCAAAGATCTTCGACAGCACACAAAGGTTCGCGATCGGGCGAAAGTGACCAAGTGAGGACGGTGACTTAACCTTCGCGAGCGGCAGGACACGCGCCTTCTTCCACTTCGCAGGAAAAACAGCCGAGTTTAGCGATTCGTTAAAAAGGTTAAGCAGGAGCGGAAAAAGTACCGGCAGCGCGTCTTTGATGTTTCTCAGCGACAAGTCGTCCATGCCGCGTGACTGCGATGAAAAATGCGCGATCGCCTTGCATAGAGACTCCGGGGAGATGTCCTGAAAATAAAACAGGGAGTCGTAGACAGCAGGCTGGAGACTCGAGAAAAAGTTTTCGACTTCTTGGGAGGCTGAAGGCCGCTGCGCGACGCTTGCGAAGTGAGTGTTCAGCTGATCTGGTGAGAAACATCCCCAATCATTAGCGGGCGAAGGCAGCAGGCCGAGATTCCGCAGCTCCTTCCAGAGTAGGCGAGGATCATTGATGCTTGAGAGCCGGTCGTGGTAGAAGGTGGACCGAGCGGCGGAGATGCGGCGGTGAGCATAGTCTCTGGCACTGCGGTAGCGATCTAGAGCCACTTCAGAACGCACACGCCTATAAGTCCGATATAGTGAGTCTCTGGTTCGAATTAAGGCCTTCAAGTCGGGCGAGGCCCAAGGCAGGGCATCCCGCCGAGGCGAGAAGCAGCGGTACGGGGCATGTAGGTCGAGTGCACGAGTCACATTGGCCTGAAGACACCGAACCATCACATCAACCGACTCACTGTTCTGCTGCTCTTCGATTTCAGTAAGGCTTTCGACAGTATCAACCATCGTTTATTGCTAGCTAAGCTGAAGTCGATTGGATTTGATGATGGTGCTATCAAATGGTTTCACTCCTACCTCACGGATAGGACCCAAGCTGTCCAGGATTTGTCGGGGGGCCACTCTGACTTCCTGCCAAACCTATCGGGTGTTCCCCAGGGTTCCGTTATTGGGCCTCTTCTCTTCCTTATATTTATTAATGATATTGGTTCCATCCTGCAGCACTCGAGCCATATGATTTTTGCGGACGACCTACAAATATATTTACATGCCTCACCTCAGGATATTTGCGATGCTGTTGCGAGGATAAATGTTGATGCGAATTCGGTCTCCGATTGGGCCACTCGAAATGGACTTTTGCTCAATGTCGGCAAGACTAAGGCCATAGTCCTCGGCAGCTCGGCCTATCTCTCTCAGTTATCCCGGTCAGTTGTTCCCCCCATCACTATCGATGGTCGAGCTGTGCCGTATGTGGACAATGTTCGAAATCTGGGTCTTTATATGTCTGCGAATTTATCCTGGAATAATCACGTGGCTCAGGTCTCTAGAAAGGTTTACGCGTCATTACATAGACTTAAACATCACAGCGAGCTTCTCTCGCCTCAGGTGAAAACCCTGTTGGTTACTGCCCTGATCCTTCCTCACATTGATTATTGCAGCCTGGTCTACGCTGATCTAACTGACTATCTAAATGCAAAGTTACAAAAACTCATGAATAGTGGGGTCAGGTTCATATTCAACTTGAGGAGGGATGCCCACATAACGCCGTACCGCGCTAGGCTTGGCTGGCTGACGGTCTCGGATCGACGTCTTTACTTTTTAGGGTCTGCGCTGTATCAGGTACTTGTTTCCTCTCTACCCAGTTACCTCCGTGAGCTTTTCATCGAACGTGATCCTACCACCCGTCAGTCCGCCAGACTTTCCCGGGCTGGGCGCTCGTCAGTGTTCCAGATTCCTTCGCACAGGACTTCTGTCTACCGAAACTCATTCGCGCTTTCGGCAATGTATCTCTGGGATAGCCTCCCTGCCACTGTCAAGTCTGCCTCTTCGTTGGAGGTCTTTAAAATCAGACTCCGAAATCATTTCCTTGCCGGAAGCGCGAGACCGTTTGCGAGCTAGTTGTAACCCAGATTGCGAACCCTCTCCAGGGTGCCTAGTTTCTAGTTCTCTTCTCGGCAGCTTAAGCTTAATAATAATTTCTAATTTAATTCCTATCTTATCTCACTCCCTCCATTTGTCTACCTATCTTATTCTAGTTTAATTTACGCTATTGTATTCTGTCCGGACTACTTTCGCTCTCTGCGCTAACTTTATTGTTTCTCTTTATTTGCTTTATTTCTGTCCGGACTACTCTTGCCTTCTGCGCTTACTTTATTGTTTCTTTTTATTTGCTCTATTCCAGTAGAAAATGCTCCCTCCGTTTTATTTTTAGTTTATTTTTAGTTTTATTTTTAGTCTTAGTTAGTTTATAATTGACCCATAGTTGATTGCTTTATTGTTATCTACATATTTTCTTGCTCTTCTTCGTTAACCCTAGTTTAGTTACCTTTAATAACCTACCAAACTACCATTATACTGTACGCTGCTTGTATTTCCTTCTATCTTATGTGCCTCATTGCTATGTATTGTATGTTATGTATGTATTGCTATGTATTGTATCTTTTGCCCTACGACCTTCTTGGTTAAGGCATAATAAACGTTTTTCAATCAATCAATCAATCAATCACGCGCGCGGAAAGGGAGCCAATCACAGCCATCAAGGTCCAGACAAAAGCCCTCATGAGAGAAATTCTTATACACGCGCGAACGAACGATCCTGCCCGGTGGCGGCGAGGTGGACACACAAACATCAACCGAAATTAGATCATGACCCGCAATGAAAGGTGCATCAGATTGGCTAAAGCCGCGCAGAACATCCCCGGTGCTGAGCAGGCAAAGGTCTAGGAGCGTGTCCGCAGTAGCACAATGGTGGGTGGCCGAGAAAGGCACTAGTACTAGGTCTCTGGAAAAGCAGAAATCCCGCAGGCTTTGCGCCTCGTATGAGTTAGACAGAAGGTTGGCATTAAAGTCGCCAAGCACAACCGAAATACGGTATTCATTGCAAAGACGATCGAAGGCCTCACCAAACCCCGCGAGATCTGCTGCCCTCGGAGGTCGATACACGACCGCAACAAGGAACGGAGGCGTCCGTACAGACTTGACCTCAGCGATGAGATATTCGGGTGACGCAGAGTACTGTGGCGGAGAAGCCGCTAAGATCCTAGCCTTAAATTTATCACAGATATAGAGAGCAACCCCTCCACCCTTTTTGCCAACCCGATCATTTCGAAAAAGCAGATACCCCGGGAGAGCCACAGAAGAATCCGGGATATCAGGATATAGCCAAGTCTCAGTGACGGCAATGAGGCTACAAGCAGAGTCAGAGAAATGGAGACGAATATAATCCATGTGGCCACGAATCGAGTTCGCATTGAAGTGGCAGAGGCGCAGAGGGCGCGGATCGGCTCCTGGGGGGGGAGGGGCACTCCGTTGACGGGCATGCACTAAGGGGGGAGCAGGGCGGGGAAGTCAGGCCGCCTGAAGGGCGGCAAGATCGCCCACAGACCGAATGCGCTTGACCTGAGCTCCGTCTGCTCTCCTAACAAGAATACTACCATTTTGGTGCCAAACATATTTGAAACCCCTTTGCTTCGCCTCAGCTTTCGTCGCTATTAAAAGCTTATAAAGGTCGGCCGGAAGGGCCTCGTTGACAAATACAGTACTTGGAGGTCCAGTGAAGGGTAGGCCGAGATCAGCTGTGGTCAGGGGCCCCTTACGCCTCTTGGCTGTGAGAAGTCGAGTGCGGAGATTCCCCGAGGAGAGCTTCACGACTAGCGGGAGCGGCCTATCCGCACTGGGCTGATGAGCGCGGGACACCAAAAACCTGGACGAGACGATGGCATCATCCTCGATGGGGCAACCAATAGCTGAGGCAACCTTCTTCACCACAGCGGCGGCGGATTCAATCGACGGACAAGGAGCCCCCGATATGATGACTTCGGCTTCGAGAGCAGCCGCCGTGATGCGCCCAAGGTCGGCCCGCTCCGACACGTGCGCTTGCTTCAAGGCCGCGACCTCGTTACGAAGAGCAAGAACTTCCTGCTCCAGGCTATCCACATGCCGAGAGGTGGAATTGACCTGGGTTTGTAGAGTAGGTAAGACTTTGAGCCGCGCATCCAGATCGTCGAAGCGCTTGTTTAGCAGGCGGTAGACCTCATCCAGCGTGGCGGGGCCAGCCGGAGGGAGAGCTGCGACCGAGCTTGATGCATCCGTATCCGTAGTTGCGCCGACAGCGACCAGCTGGTCAGCCAGTGACTGCATGGTAGGCTGGGAGAAGGTGAAGGCAGCCCCATTTGCAGAGTTCGGAGAGCCCGGCGAGGGAGCTGGAGCTGGTGGGATCCAATTTACCAGAGCCGGGGTAGGACAGCAGGTCTTCTTTTTCACGCAGCCCGGGTGAAAATTGGCATTACATGAGGTGCAAAGTACAGCCTTAAGAACCACGGAGCACTTGCAGGCACAGCAGATGCGAGCCGGAGCCATGATGTCACGAAGCAGCGGCTTGGCGATTCAAACTAGGCGCCGCGGCTGAGAGCGAGTCGAGCGAGTCAATGGCACGGTCGATAAGGAGCAGCGCGACAGTAGGCTCAATGACGGCTGAGCAGCAGTCGGTATCAGTGGAGCGGGACGTAGGCCAAGCAGATACTTAGCCAGGACAAGTTGTGCGCACCGGCGGGCGGCTAGCGACAAGCGAGGAGCCAGAGAGAGCACGCAGGCCACAAAGCAGGATGGAAGATGCGACAGCAGGCGACGACCATGACAGTTATAGGTTAGGAAAACCCGGTGAGGCGATCAGAAAAGAGGCCCAGAAACAGCAAAAGTAGACTGAGTCATCAGAAAGAAAGCAGTGAGAGATGACTCGCAGAAAGGCGCATGCGATAGAACCTGCAACAATTATGCCCGAGGGCAAAGAGCGGCAGCAAACGATCAAAAAGGCAGAGCAGCTAGTAAGAGAGTGTTAGCGTACTCACCGGAAACCGGAATATTGTGTCCAGAATCATCGGCTGAAGCCCATTCCTCCTCCTCCTCCTCATCAGACTTGTCAATCCCGGCCGAAAAATACAAAGGTTTCGATTCAGTTTCCAGCGAAAGATCGAGTGGCTCCATTTTCGTCTACTGTTTCATCTGGTGCTTCGATGTATGCACCAATTATTTCAGTGGGTCAACTATTGGTTTCAGCATTTCGCTCGCGGCCACCGCGTTCGCATCCTTGCCGGCTTTCACCATACTACACTTTTTTTTTACTCTACTGCTAACCTCCACTAATGCGCCCAACACCTCGGCCTGCTCACAGCACACAGTGGGACGAAACCCCGAATTCGTGCACATAATTCCGAAAAGTGAATTTTGGATTCGGGGAATTTCGACCCTCGGGTGGGGTAGAGAAATGATTGGTGCATTCAAACCTCGAAGGGTATGGTCGTCCGTTCCATACCTGGCTCGATACATTAGTTCAAAGTCAGCCTTCGTTGAGAGTGCACGCGGCGAGTGAAAACGTAAGGAAAAACAGTGAACTTCAAAGATCAATAACTCGAAAGTTATTCAAGCGATTTTGATTTTTCAAAATGGATTCTACTCCTGGCGGTATGTAGAAAATATTTCTGTATGAGTTAAATTCAAAAGTCACGTTCATCTGCTTGAAATACGACCATGTTTGATACCCTGTGAAAACGATGTAATTTTCGAGACTTATACTTTCAAATGGACAAAAAGTAGGGAACTTGAGGAGACTGGACTTTGATTCAAGTCTTAGGTTCTAGATCAGTCTTTCAACCATCGAAAACGTTTTAGATCATCTGCTACTTTTTGCTACTTAGCATAGTTTTTTAGTTAGCGTGAGCGAGTATGCAGCCTTCTACCATGCGCGCGGCCCCGGCTGGCGCGGCGGCCGGATGACGAGCGTCCGGGTCTGCCAGGTGTTCAATACGTACAATAGGGAACTTATACCGGTTTTTAACGTGTATAGGGTGTCCGTAACAAAGTAGTACCTACAGTTATTCTAGAGTCACACTGTTTATGATGATTTTTGTTTGTGATTTGGTAGAGGAAAAAAATTAATTTCAGAAATAATTCAGTTTATCCAATGAGTTTCATGGTATTTTATTAATTGTAGTTTACGTTAAATATTGCAAGTTCTCATATGCAAATCAATTTCTAATTTTCTGTTGCTTTATTACAGGGTCCAGTACCGACGACAATTTACTATACACCCGGAGGGAGGTCTTCGTTATTGTGAAAGGGCGTTTGAATGCACTATTCGCCGATTTATTGGAACACCTTTCAGCAGAAATTTCCAAGAAAAGTGGACGTTCGGTGCTCATTCGGGAGGATATGAAGAAGTATTTCACGACCCTATTTTCCGAAATGCGAACAAAGTGGCAATCGGTCGGCAGGTATCAAGACGAGTTTTACAACAAATACGAGAAATGGCTCGATGGGCACGTGTCCTTTCCGGTACCTGCTCCTTCTCAGAAGACACCTGCAGTGACCGCGACCGCTGCACGTGGTCCCCGTTTTAAGGACTTCCAGTCATTAATTGAAAATTCGAAAAGAAGGAAGACCGAAGAAGTCCGTGCAACGTTGACTACAAGCGAGTTGGCATATGCTACTCAAATGAGCCTTCGATCTTCAGGACAACTGGATGCCGCGAAAATTGTGAAGGATGCAACGCAGACCAGTCCAACGAGAGCTTTAAAGTATCGAAAAGCTTTTGAAGCACAACCCGAAGAACCACTATCTGCAGATGAAGCGCTTTCTCATTTGGTGGACCGTCAATCGTCGAAGAGTGACTACCAAGCATTGAGATCACTAAGTGTTGAGCGGCATTGTCGTCTGGTTCCTCCGTACTCGAAAGTAGCAGAAGCCAAAAAACTCTGTTATTCACCCCATACGGCTATTACTATTACAGAGAGCAAAGCAGAAGTTCAGTTACAGGCTTTGTTGAACCATACTGTCCAGCGTATTCTATTACTTCAACGGGAAGTTATTTCGAGTAAAGCAGCTGAGGATGTAAAAAAGATGACCCTCATTTGCAAATGGGGCTGTGACGGAAGCTCTGGACAAAATTGTAAATCGAATGCTGAAATTGTGATTTGGAAGAACCCCAGGCCTTCATCTCCACGGTTTTGTAGACCACTAAGATTACAGTTTCTGCACGAAAACACGGATTCAACAGTCGACGAAGAACGCTACATCAATGACCAGATAAAGACACTTGTTCCTTACGAAACAATCATAAATCAGAACGAAATCTCAGTTGCATTCCAAATGACATTAACAGTGATCGATGGGAAAGTTTGTAACGCATTGACATCAACGAGTTCGGCTCAACGTTGCTACCTATGTGGAGCTACATCCAAAAATTTCAACGACATCGATGCTCTTCTCGAAAGAACAGTCAACGAAGAGAATTTCAAGTCTGGACTATCTACTTTGCATGGGTGGATACGTTTTTTCGAATGTTGTTTACATTTGTCCTACAAAATGAAAATAAAGAAATGGCAAGCACGTACTGAGGAAGAAAAGCGGATTGTACAAGAGAGCAAGAGGGTTGTTCAGAAGGGCTTTCAAACGCAATTAGGACTAATCGTCGATTATCCGAAGCCTGGATTCGGCAGTACTAATGATGGGAATACTAATGACTAATGATGGGAATACAGCTCGGCGCTTTTTCGAAAACTCTACGGTGTCTGCAATGATAACAGGTGTCGACGAAAAATTAATCACACGCTTCTACGCTATTCTGCAGGCTATTTCGGGTGGCCATGCGATTAATATCGACAAATTTCGAAACTATGCAATAGAAACTGCACGATTATTTGTACAGCTTTACCCGTGGTATTATATGCCTACTTCGGTGCACAAACTTCTGATCCATGGACCAGAAATAATAGCTCATGCATTGTGACCAATCGGCCAGTTATCTGAAGATGCTCAGGAAGCTCGGAACAAGGACATCAAAAGTATCCGAGAAAATTTATCACGAAAGTGTTCGAGATCAAAAACAATGGAAGATGTTTGGAACCGGCTGATGGTAACATCTGATCCGTACATTTCTAGCCTCCGTAAATTGCCACAGAAGAAAATGCGAAGTTTAACTCCGGAAGCTGTAGAATTGTTGATCCCACCTACAATCACGAGTCAATCTACAGTAGAAACAGATTCTGAATTTGACTACGATGATTCGGATGAGGAAATTGTATTCCACTAATTTTATAAGCCTTCTCATTTCATGACATTAACACTTAAAAATAAAAAGTATTTATTCATGTATATGCATATTCCTCAACATTTCCCACCATTTTGTTTTTGAGATTTTTGACTTTGGATTCGTCATCAGCGACCCCAAAAACCCCCGAGTACCGACTTTCACTCGAATCCATTAGGTTTTTCAAGAAATTTGTTACCGTTTTTGGTCCGCCATTTTGTTTTTGAGATTTTTGACTTCGGATTCGTAATCAGCGACCCCAAAAACCCAGGAGTACCGACTTTCACCCGAATTCATTGGGTTTTTGAATTATGTTTACAAATTCGGGGTTTCGTCCCACTGTGCGGCACCACGCTGCTCTCATGTTGTCACTTGGATTGTTGGAATGTAGATGAACGAACTTTTTTCCGATTATCTGTAGGTCTATAACATCGACAAAGAGCCGGTACTACCAACCTTTCAAACCAAATAATGTCCGACACGCCCCAAATTTCCTTCGCAACACCACCTACTGCCGGGTGGGGAAAACTTTGGAAAACTTTGGAAAACTTTTGAAAACTCTGGAAAACTTTTGAAAACTTTGGAAAACCTGAAATTTATAGATTTTTCGGATATTTCATCCAGTTTTCAAGAATTTTACACATTCTGAGAATGCACACACGCACGCACGATGTCAGTGGCAGGATCAGGAAGTAGATAAATTGGAGTGGTGGTGGTGGGGGTAATAAGTGACCAATTTCGATATGTACAGGGTGGAACTCGACCAAAGTATATTTTATATGGGTGACACTTTATGGTTTCCCCAGAAATCGATCTTTTGAAAACTTTGGAAAACTCTGGAAAACTTTGGAAAACTTGAAACGTCTAGATTTTTCGGTGATTTTACCCATTTTTTCGAGAATTTCTGCACCAATTCTGAGAATGCGCGCGCGCGCACACACACACATCTGGAAATATATGGGGCATTCCATGTCAACTCGGCCAATGATCTTCCCTCACCATTTTTCAATCGCTTCATAATTTTTTATACGATTTTCGTATCTCAAAATGGCACTCTCCAATTTTTTCAGAGTTTTTCCGCAATCCGTTAATTTTTTATTAATATTCAAACCCATCTGTAAAAAGGTTTCTTTTCGAAATCTCAAAAAATTCTCAAAAATCTAGTTGTTCATTCCAATCATTTTGCCACCTGGTCCATGATGGGACCTTTTTTTTTAATTTTTTATAGCACTTTAAACATTTTCACCAATCTTGCAACGTTTCAAAAACATCTAAAAAAAATCTAAAAAATCTAGTTTTTCATTCCGATCATTCTGACACCCGGTCCAGTATTATAGTGTTGGACTCTCAAGACCGATTCTCAAATATTTTCGATTTTATAATGAACGTAATTTTACCATCAACAGCTTCAAGTCTAAGGATAGAATAAAAATGTAAAAATCATTGATTTATAATAAACAAATATTCATTTGTAGTTCATTTATCAACTTGTCGAGTACAAAGACATTGAATCCCCAATACTCAACGTACCCAGTACGCGGCCAAAAGAACGAGTGTATAGGGGCATTCCATGTCAAATCGACCTGCCAGTGACCCTCGACCTCTCAGATCTGGTCCGTGATTTTTCGCGTCATTCTTCCGACTCTAAATAGCAACGAGATTTTTTTTCAGATTTTTCAAAATAACTTTGAACGCGTGGTGAATTCTCGAAGTTTTTTTTTTCAACACCTCGATGGCCGTAACCGAAAAATCTGGAAAAATTATCAAAAAGACTATGTCCAAAATGAAAATTTTTTACCTAAATTGCATAATGTCCAAGCTCTTCCTTCGACCTGATTTTTTAGCTTTTATCTATTTTATTATTATTTTGTTAATTTTTTTATTTTTATCTTACTTTTATTCATGATTTACTGTGATTCGATAAATTCACGGTGCATTGATCTCCACACCAATTATTTTTTGGTAATTTTTTTATCGATAAATCTAAAAATCAGGTTGAACGAAAACTTTGGACATTGTGCAATTTGGGTCAAAAGATTTGATTTTGGACAGAGGCTTTTTGAGAATTTTTCCAGATTTTTCGGTTACGGCCATCGAGGAGTTGAAAAAAAAACTTCGAAAATTCACCACACGCTCAAATTTATTTTGAAAAATCTGAAAAAAAATCTCTTTGCTATTTAGAGTCGGAAGAATGATGCAAAAAATCACGGACCAGATCTGAGAGGTCGAGGGTCACCGGCAGGTCGATTTAGCATGGAATGCCCCATAACACTTCTCGAGTATTGGGGATTCAATGTCTTCGTACTCTACAAATTCATAAATGAACTACAAATGAATATTTGTTTATTATAAATCAATGATTCTTACATTTTTATTCTATCCTTAGACTTGAAGTTCAAGCTGTTGGTGGTAAAATTACGTTCATTATAAAATCGAGAATATTTAAGAATCGGTCTTGAAAGTACAACACTATAATACTGGACCGGGTGTCAGAATGATCGGAATGAAAGACTAGATTTTTTAGATTTTTAAAAAATTTTTTTGTAACGTTGCAAGATTGGTGAAAATGTTTAAAGTGCTATAAAAAATTAAAAAAAAGGTCCCATCATGGGCCAGGTGGCAAAATGATTGGAATGAACAACTAGATTTTTGAGAATTTTTTTAGATTTTTAACAGAAACCGTTTTTCAGATGGGTTTGAATATTATTAAAAAATTAACGGATTGCGGAAAAAATCTGAAAAAAGTTGAGAGTGCCATTTTGAGATAGGAAAATCGTACAAAAAATTAGGAAGCGATTCAAAAATGGTGAGGGAAAATCATTGGTCGAGTTGACATGGAATGCCCCATATACAATTATGATGGGGACGCCATCTCTCGACCGAATCCATTTCAAATCGGGCAGGCTGGAAATCGTGATGTCACGCAATTTTCTCAAATTGAAATATGTTGTTGTTTGATGAAAAAAAAGTGACCCTTACTTTTTTGTTTTGGAAAAAAAATCTTGCGACGAAGTGACGGCTATTTGAACATTTAATCGTGCGCTACCAAAGTTCTTGAAAAAGGAACACTTTTTTTATTACCAATGCTATATCTTTGGAACGGATCATCGCAAATACTTCATCTTGGTCTCATTTTGTAGGGTTTTTCGCACTCTTTTGGAATTCGAAGAAAAATTTGAAGATTTTTGAAAATTGACGGAATGACGTTCATTTTTCGAAAATTAGGGAAACCAGTTTTTCTCGAAAAGTGATTTTTTTATTTTCTCAAAAATTTCACACAATGTGTGGGGTGATATGACGGATATATCCTGTGAGGGGCCGTGCATAAATGACGTCACCATAAATTCTGCCTTTTTTGACCCCCCCTCCCCCCATGTCACACCAAGTCACAAAGCTTGGACCCCCCTCAGTAATAAAAAACGCATTAAAAACTTTTTTTCCAGATTTAATGCTTTTATTAACTATTTTGACTAGTACTGTATTATAATTGCACATCCAAAACTTGGGACTAGATGAATACTAGGTAAATGAAACAAATAATTTATAACAGAGAATTCGGAAGAAGGGGACGTCGATCCTCATTCGTTCTCGTTTTGCCACGGAGAAGCAATCCAGTCAGAAATTGAGGGTATAATATCCATTGAGGTTTTGGTCTGATTGTTGGTCGGAATTTCCAGGCCCTCAGTCTCGACGTCGCTCTCATCAAGCCACTCCAAATCCGTTGCACCTTCCATAGAATCACCTGTGATAACCATCAGCTCTCTAGCCCGTTTTGCAGCTACTCTTAGTGGTCGTATCTTAAAAGATGGCTGAACTGTAGTTTTTGCTTTACTCTTCGCGTGCATCTCTTTTATATGAAGTTTGGCCAACTTAATGGACGCGTGATAAACACCACAGTGTTTGCAGCACCTCACCGTGAGTTGCGACTTTACTGAAGGGCAGAAATAATCATATGGTATGACGGGAAAGTCTTCGGAAGTCGGTTGGATATCGACGGCCAAGCGAAGAAGTAGTGGCGCAAATTTCTCGTCATTCGTATTTCCTGTGAATTTAGAATTATCTGGGACGACTAATCCCTGTTGGGGTGTTGCACAATTGGATAAGGTGGAGGAACAAATCCATCCTTCAAAATCGTCCAAAGACTGCTCCTTCGTGTGCTGCAACAATCCTGCCTGTCGCATTTTACGATTTGAAGGAAATATTGCGATCCTCTCACATGGCGGCTGTACCATCGCATATCTTCAACCGGTGCAGAAACCTCACTCCTTTTGAAATTACTTATGTATTCTGCGGTTACAGTATGGCCATCTATGACCAAAGCGCCCCATATTGTTGCCAGAATTTCGCCAGCTCATGCAAAGTTCTTCCGCTCCAACGCATCGTCGACCGTCCGATTTTGGGTGTCAAGGTGACTGCCAAAGTGGTCATGTGGTAAGATGACTCCTGCAATTATACAATATTAATATGAATTCATTTAAATGCCAAAATACAATCCCTACATGAATTCTTGTGTATATTTTCACTCCTAATTGCCAGTTAGTACCTACCCGAAAGTTCTTTGCTGAGTGGGGCCATTCGACGCTCGACGCGGTTGAATGCGCTTCGACCTGGAGCATTTGTAGCAACGTATATCGCGTCGAGATCGTACTTCTTAAAATGGCCTATAGCGCTAGCGATGACTCGTGGGTACCGGGGGTTTTCGTCAGGGCCACCATCGACTGTAATCATCATCACAGGTTTGATGAGATCATCGCTCGTTTTCATGACCGGACGAAAGCTTTCCAGGTGCGTGAGCGTCTCTAGATCAAGCGCATGTGTCTCAGCTGAGGTAGAATCATGTTTACCACTGCGAATAGCGATGTAAGTTGGGCCTGAGTACGATACGGCCGCTGGTTGGCCATTTCCATCCGGCGCGATGAGGATCCCAGCGTATACGGATGGTATCAATTTATGTTTGTTCGCGACGACCCAGTCATGATCGGGTAATCGGACTTTGTATTCGAGATGCATAAGCAGTGGTGCTTGCGCTTTGGCAGCAGTGATTCCAATAGGAACGCGACATTTGTCGTCTTGTGACAGGAAGCATACCTCCTGAGTTCCCAATATCGAAGCTAGAGTTTCCAAGGAACGAATTGTGGAAGTACAGAAAGTTGCGTCTGAATGATTAGCGTGTAGATCATTCTGCGCCCTTGCCAGCTTGACGGGTAATGCGTTCACGTGCCTCTTACCTTCTATTGTATTTAAGTTTCGAGGTAAAAGTCGTAAATATAATCCCGATCGACTGATTGAGAATCCTGATCTTTGTAATTCATCTCGGAGCTGATCTAAAGTTCTGCAGCTTCGGATTAGATCGCTACGGCGTTTGTCATCAGCTGCCCCTCCGAAAATCGCAATGTCTGATAT
Source organism: Euura lappo (assembly GCA_018257835.1). Lineage (NCBI taxonomy): Eukaryota > Metazoa > Arthropoda > Insecta > Hymenoptera > Tenthredinidae > Euura > Euura lappo. The sequence continues at coordinate 201,721 of JAEUYN010002371.1, read as the reverse complement.
TGCTTCCAGTAGTCCTGAATGATCACTCTCGAGCCTAGGCCTCCCGATAGTTTCTCTAACGCTAAGCTCCTTCTTCAACTCCGGATTTTTTTCAAATATTTCCTCCAATTTGTTTTTTTTCTTCTCTCTTTGTTTTTTCTGACGATCCGCGTCAGAAATTTTTCTCTTCAAGCATTGTTTTTCTCGTTCTAATTCTAGCCTGAGTTTCCGTCATTTAGAACGAATGATATCGTCAGCTAATCCAGAATCGATGGCGGTTATCAGGCTCGATATTTGCATTTCGAGGTCAGATATTTTTTTTTTTTGGACGTGGCTTGAGATGGCTTTTCACGATTAGCATTCTTGGCAGCAGTATCATCTTTCTTTTCTTCTTGAGTACTATTAACTATTCTCACGTCACTCTCCGCGTACTTTTGAGTTCGTCTTCAGTTTTTTTGGAAGAAGCGGCTTTCACGAAAAAATTGAGTATTCCTGCTTTTTTTTCAGTTGCCTTTTTGAGCAATTCATTAACCGCCAAGTTAACTTCTTTCTCAAATTCCCTGTCGTCTTTGTATTTTTGTTTCAAGTTCGCCCACAATTCATTTGTTTTGTTTTGGACGACCTGCTTTAATATGTCCGGGTGAGCTTTCTTATACGCCTCGAAGAGCTTAAGATGCAACTCACCACGATTCGATGGCATTCTGCCGTCCATATAACCTAAAATATATTGAAGAGCAATGCACCAAGTTTATGGAGGCACAGGTCACAATACTACAAAGTCTTCTGTTCTATCATCGAATAGTTAGTGGAACTTACCTTCAATTGAGTCCAGCCAGAATAAAGGTGGATGAAAATACGCTGTCAACAATAAATACACTCCTCCACAAAATTAAAGGATCACCCAATGTCGGGCCTAAAAATGTTCGAGATTCAAAAAATCATAACTCGGTCGAAAATGGTCGTAGGACGAATTTTCAAAAACTGGAGTACGCCCCAAAGTGTAAACTTTCCGCCATTTTTAGAAAATTGAAGCGTCGGCCATTTTTTCGAAAGTTATTGCATTTTTAATGAAAAAGCGTCAAAATGGGAAACCAATGTTCCAACTTTGGCGACCTCTACAGAGTGACGAAAAAATCGGAAAAAAAATCCGTTTGCACCATTGGAAAGTGCAAAATCTTATCTTTCATTTCGTTTTTTTAGATTTGAGTTCTGATTTTTTTTGCCTGAGTTATCGACATTTTTCCAAAAAATAGTTTCAAAAACTTTGACGCTTCGTAGGATGAGAACCACTTGTCGTACGGCTATGATTAAAAAACGAATTTGAAGCTTAAGATTCCCCCTTCCGAATGGATGCTTCATTTCTAAGATCCGGGCGACCGTTTCGGAACTGTCCGATTTTTAACGCGGACTTCTAAATCCCAATTGGGACAGCCTGGCGTTCTTCCGGTCCGAGCTTCTCGAAAATTATGCGATTGGTGTGGCCCTTGCGAGTATTCGCTGATCGAAAGTCTCCTCTTTCCATTGGTTTTTGGAGAATGGAGCTACGACTTTCCGTTCTCGAGTTATTCCTGTTCAAAGTGGAGATTTTGATTCATCTACGAGCGCGGTCTCAATCGAGGACTCACTGCTTCGATGCCTGGACAGCCTGGGTCCGTGTCGCGCGTGTGTCATTCGAATTGAGCCGAAGTCAGTCGGAGAAAGCCGATGTCGCCTTACCGTGTTCCAACTTCCACAATTAAGGCGACATCGGCTTCCTCCGACTGACTTCGGCTCAATTCGACTGACACACGTGCGACCGGCGCGACACAGACCCAGGCATCGAAGCAGTGAGTCCTCGATTGAGTCCGCGCTCGTAGATGAATCAAAATCTCCACTTTGAACAAGAATAACTCGAGAACGGAAAGTCGTAGCTCCATTCTCCAAAAACCAATGGAAAGAGGAGACTTTCGATCAGCGAATACTCGCAAGGGCCACACCAATCGCATAATTTTCGAGAAGCTCGGACCGGAAGAACGCCAGGCTGTCCCAATTGGGATTTAGAAGTCCGCGTTAAAAATCGGACAGTTCCGAAACGGTCGCCCGGATCTTAGAAATGAAGCATCCATTCGGAAGGGGGAATCTTAAGCTTCAAATTCGTTTTTTAATCATAGCCGTACGACTGTTCATCTGCGTCGCTTTGATTACGGAAAAGTATCGATTCGAGCGAAAAAAATCGGAGACTCAAATCTAAAAAAATGAAAAGAAAAGATTTGCATCTTTCAATTGCAACGGGATTTTTTTTCCGATTTTGTCACCTGTAGAGAAGGTCATGCCAAAGGAACATTGTTTCCCACTTTGACGCTTTTTCATTAAAAATGCAATAACTTTCGAAAAAATGGCCGACGCTTCAATTTTCTAAAAATGGCGGAAAGTTTACACTTTGGGGCGTACTCCAGTTTTTGAAAATTCGTCCTACGACCATTTTCGACCGAGTTATGATTTTTTGAATCTCGAACATTTTTAGGCCCGACATTGGGTGATCCTTTAATTTTGTGGAGGAGTGTACGAATAGGGGAATCACACACGATCACGCCATAAACGCTCAATGTAGAGCAGTTTAAAGATGAATGTTCGATGCGGTGAATCGATGCCGTCTGGTGGGCGCTCAGGGGAACTAACGCCGCAAGGCATTTACGTACATCACGCGCGGGATTTTCAAATTTGAGACAGGGTTTTTTGACTGAATATTGAAGAAAAATTGAAATTTCGAAATGTGACGTCACATTTGCGTGTACCCCCCCCTCCCCATGTCACAAAACGTCACATTTTCGGTGACTCCCCCCCCCCCCTTGAGTGGTGACGTCATATATGCACGGCCCCTAAGTTTCATCCATGCTAAAACACTGCTTCATATCGAGAAGAAATATTTCGTGCGTCACTGAAATTCGTCAATTCCTGTGCTGGTGTCTACTTTGTGAGCGTCGTTGAGATGTGTATAGATTTTTCGATCCAAATAATATTACTAAAACTTGATACATACGTACCTGAGGGAGTTAATGACCGAATGCCGTATGATGTATAACATCGTAGACCGAATATTGATCTGCTAATAAAGACTATCATGAAAAAAATACAAAATTTACAATCAGGGATTTATTGTAGTAATAACAATATCGTATAATAATATTGGTGAAAATGCTTCTATTTTCGAGTTATGGTGTACGTATAGTGAGGTATAGGGGATCAAATGTTGAAATGCATAAAAAATGTTAACGGGACAGAAATGCGTGCAAAACGAAAGTAACAACAATATGGATGAAAAAAGTTTGCAAAAGACAAAAGATGAAAAGGGACGAAAGATGGAAAAAGCTTATGGATGGTCGATATAGTCAGATTGTGACCGATCCAAATGTATGGTTAATCTATCAGATTGTTACCGATCATCGATCTGAGACTTAAAATTGAAAAAAAAACTTAATTTCAAGCGAATACAAATCAAAATTTGTCAGATACAAATATATCAAAACAAAATGCACTAAGAACGAGAGAACAGGTGACATTTTCAATGCCTTCAGAAGCTTGCGTTACACACAAGGTCTGTAGATTTTATCATTATATTATTATTATACTACCATATTATATTTTTTGTAATACGTGCATCAAATTTCCCCCATTTTGTGCCTCTGAAACGTGCTAGAAGTGGTCTTTTACGGAAGGGTTTGAGCAGCGCATGCGCAGATCTTTATTTCAAGTATTTATAACACTCTAGTTTCTCTTATACACGTATTTATAACACTCTAGTAACTTTCTGCCGCGCCTTCGACGCGCCGTCTGGCGGCAGAGAATCAGATCGAAGTCGAGCCAGCTGTCATGTTGGGATTGCGGTTAGCACGTTTCAGAGCCACAAATGGGGGACTTTGATGCACTTTTTACAAAAAATAATATGTGACACACGTGCGAAGACAAGCGGAAAGCTTTGACGGAGGTTATGAAGTTGACTGCACTCGGTTTTGGCTCGTGCTGCGCACTCGCCTCCACCTCGTGCAGTCACCCTCATAACCTTCGTCAAATCTCCGCTTTCTCGCACTTGTATCACAATGTACTATTTTATAGATATAGTATTTATTATTATGTAGTATATGACCATATTATTATTGTACGATTTGTTATTACTACAATAAATCCCTGATTGTAAATTTTGTATTTTTTTCGTGGCAGTCTTTATTAGCAGATCAATATTAGGTCTACGATGTTATACATCATACGGTATTTGACCATGTACTTCCTCAGGTACGTATGTATCAAGTTTAAGTAATATTATTTGGATCGAAAAATCTGTGCACATCTCAACGACGCTCACAAAGTGGACACCAGCACAGGAATTCACGAATTTCAGTGACGCACGAAATACTTCTTCTCGATAAGAAGCAGTGTTTTAGCATCGATGAAACTTAGAGGATATATCCGTCATATAACCCCACACATTGTGTGAAATTTTTGAGGAAATAAAAAAATTACTTTTCGAGAAAAACGGGTTTCCCTAATTTTCGAAAAAAGAACGTCATTCCGTCAATTTTCAAAAAGCCTCAAATTTTTCTTCGAATTCCAAAATAGTGCAAAAAACCCTACAAAATAAGACCAAGATGAAGTATTTGCGATGATTCGTCCTAAAGATATAGCGTTACTAAGAAAAAAAGTGTTCCTTTTCCAACAACTGTGGTAGCGCACAATTAAATGTTCATATAGCCGTAACTTCGTGGCCAGATTTTTTTTTTCGAAAACAAAAAAATACGGGTCACTGTTTTTTCGTCGAACAACAACATATTTTAATTTTAAAAAATTCCGTGATATCACGATTTCCATTATAGCCTTGCCTGCCCGATTTGAGATGGATTCGGTCTCTCGGCAAAAATATACATTTGTGATGGGAGGCGCGATCTCGCGGCGAAACTGTACGGTTATCATGGAAACGCCATCTTTCGGATGGGGAATGTACATTTATCATTATGGAGCGCCATCTTTCGCGGGGGAAATGTGCAATTATCATTGGAGCGCCATCTCCCGGATGGGAAATTTGCAATTACGATTAGAACGCCATCTCTCACATGGGAAATACACAATTATCATTGGAACGTCATCCCCCAGGTAACCTTACACACCGTCGATAAGTAGCACGGATGCGAACCCCTCGGTCGGTAACCATGTCGGTAACGGGATCTATATCTAGAACCATCACATCTTATCTGCTGTGGTCGCTGAAGCTTCTTTTAGGAATAATAAAAAGTAACAGGCGCCAATTAACTATTATCGTAAAAGGGAATATTGTGTGCGGAAAAACGAGCTTTACTAAACGATTCTTAGCTGATCAAAACATCTTCGTTATTGGAACCTCTCGACGAGTATTGCGATGTAGCCGGAGTCAATTTACTACAGAAGATGTATGCAGACCCTCTTCGTTTTGGATATGCGTTTCAACACCACGTTCTGATGACAATGAGGGACCGTCGTCTTCTAGAAACTTCTCTCCTGATCACGCTGATGAAACGTTCGAACTATAGTGGAAATTGTTTTATCGAGGCTCGGAGGAGGTTATTCTGATGGAAAATTGTAAGATTTTTGCTAACAGTTCTCCGGGTTTTGAGGTTGACCTTATAGTCTACCTGTCCCCCGAGGTATCGACCGCTCGAATTCAGTCGCGAGCTCAAGAGGCTGACATAGCCCTAGAGTATTCGACAGCCTCACATGAAGTACATGATGACTGGTTGGTTAGACACACCTATTCTTCTACTCCTGCCCCAGTATTAATTTTGAACGCGGAAGATTCTGCAGTTAATGTCTATCGAAGCTTTTGTGAGGTTATGACGGGTTAACTTTCAGTTCTACTTTCACTTTTACTCTGTCGTTCCTCACTCCGAAGTTAGTTTTTATCGACGATCAATAAAATTCTGTGGCTATCCTCGTATTATTCAGGATCGATTCTCCAGCCTAAAATTAATGCCACGCTTCTACTAAACAAACGAAACACATCAACAATCCAAAAGCGAAATAAATAGGAAAATTTAAAAATCAAAAGATGTATATTTTAACGGAAAAATTTAGGATTTCAAATCTAAATAGTCAAAATTATCTCGACGAAAACGTTTCTCACCACCTCCCGGACCCATTGCCTTAAGGGGAGACTTCAGTGAAATTTTAGAAGTCACTATTAGAGGTCATATACAAAAATCCTTCCAATCGTTTTTCAATAATGGTAGTATGGGCTGTGAAAAAAAATGTCAGCCCTCTGCGATGAAAGTGTAAGCGCAAGGAACCTTCCGAAGAAGATTTTGCCCGCCGCTGCCAAACACACTTGCATCGCAGGACGCTGAAATTTTTATTCACAGCCCATACTACCATTATTGATAAACTTCCGGAAGGATTTTTTTACACATCTCTTTTTAATATTGTAAGAATTGAGAAACCTATTTTTGGCGAAAATTTCACCAAAGTTTCCCCTTAAACTAATATAATCAAGGCAATCCGTGGCAGCTTTATGCTCTCTCTGAATGGGTCTCCCGACAGAGGTAGCAGGAGTCCAATGATAGTTCCGACCCTGGATAGAACACGTAGTGGAGTCCGACCCCTCCTGACATTACATTTCCGACTGCGGCTCTGTAGAAAAGAAAAGGAAAAAGAATCGTAAATTTGTCTTTGAATTATAAAAAAAGGGGAGGGGGAGGAATTAAAACAAATATTCTTATATTTACTGTTGGTTATGACAAAAATGGCGAGCGCAGGGCCGATCGCAGGGCCGATCTTTACGCGTTGGAGGGTAGCTCGCGCGACCACACTACCGCGCTCCCCTGCGCCGTAAACCAATGACCAAACCCCTCCAAGCCGCAGTCGGAGATGTTTTACCAACTGAAGTGTTTGGTAACCGCCCTCAACGAATTTTGTGTGAGGGTGATCATTTTTATTTCTCTGTAATGTTCTTTCTTGTTTTCTATTTTTTTCAATTGACGTTCTTGTAACTAGATGAACTGAGGAAACCCGAAAAATTTTTTGATGAGAAAAAATTATCAGGCGCCCCGGGAATCGAACCCGGACCTCCTGGATGCCAATCCGGGGACTTATACCACCAGACCACCTGGCCGCCCGTAGAACCTTGCCTTCAATTTTATTCTCATCATTTCTCGGCTCAGATTCGTTCTCTTGTGCGGTTCGTGTTTACTATATTAGAGAATCTTGGCTACCGCACACTATATGATGTTATGATACTGTTGTACATATACTGTAGTATACGTTTTAGTGAGTGAGTGGATGCCCTCACGTCACTATCGGTATAGACAATGGTCTATAAACCTATTTATACTGCAGAATGCAGACACTTGATGCCATGTGAAACGATTAATTAGATGAACTGTAGTGTGCGGTAGCCAAGATTCTCTAATATAGTAAACACGAACCGCACAAGAGAACGAATCTGAGCCGAGAAATGATGAGAATAAAATTGAAGGCAAGGTTCTACGGGCGGCCAGGTGGTCTGGTGGTATAAGTCCCCGGATTGGCATCCAGGAGGTCCGGGTTCGATTCCCGGGGCGCCTGATAATTTTTTCTCATCAAAAAATTTTTCGGGTTTCCTCAGTTCATCTAATTAATCGTTTCACATGGCATCAAGTGTCTGCATTCTGCAGTATAAATAGGTTTATAGACCATTGTTTATACCGATAGTGACGTGAGGGCATCCACTCACTCACTAAAACGTATACGACAGTATATGTACAACAGTATCATAACATCATATAGTGTGCGGTAGCCAAGATTCTCTAATATAGTAAACACGAACCGCACAAGAGAACGAATCTGAGCCGAGAAATGATGAGAATAAAATTGAAGGCAAGGTTCTACGGGCGGCCAGGTGGTCTGGTGGTATAAGTCCCCGGATTGGCATCCAGGAGGTCCGGGTTCGATTCCCGGGGCGCCTGATAATTTTTTCTCATCAAAAAAATTTTTCGGGTTTCCTCAGTTCATCTAATTAATCGTTTCACATGGCATCAAGTGTCTGCATTCTGCAGTATAAATAGGTTTATAGACCATTGTCTATACCGATAGTGACGTGAGGGCATCCACTCACTCACTAAAACGTATACTACAGTATATGTACAACAGTATCATAACATCATATAGTGTGCGGTAGCCAAGATTCTCTAATATAGTTCTTGTAACGACGGTTGAAGATGATTTAAATGTTTTTACGGTCGCGAAGAATATTAAAAGAAAAGCCACTCATAATTTTGATTGTGTTTTTGTACATTTCCATGGATATTGTAATAATCCCTAATTATCTTGAGAGAAATTCTTACTCTCGTTTTGTTTAACACCTCTACTTGTTCGTTTTTGTCGAGTTGTTTTGTAGCATTCGTCTTTACTTTGATGTGAACAATTCTGACCTATTGGGTTATGTCCTGTTCGACAAACAACTTGGATTCTTCCACGTCTTAAACGACTTTTTACTCGGATTACTGGAGAACTGGACTCTCCCGCGAAGAGTAGAGTAGATTAAAAGTCCGTTTATTGATGCCGTAGTCCATGTGGACCGTAGGGCAAATGATAACAATACAGTATATAATAGAGTACAATTAGAGTGTAAGAAAATACGATGAAAGATTACAAGCATGAAGGATGAAAAGACAACAGCAAGGATGTACAAGTAGGAATATAGCAATGGATGGCATAAGAACTAGAAACGAAAAAAAAAAAACATTGGGAGGAAGCGATTAAAAATAGTAAATATTTAGTAGTAGTAGTAGTGGTAGTAGTAGTATTTTAATCATACATCAATACACGTACCGATCGAAGTCCAATAGGTCGAAATAGTCAATATCAGCAAAGGTAAACACAAGTAGAGAGAATCGTAAATGCACTAAGCAACAGCAGAAATTTCGCACTGTCCGGGATACAATAAATCAATTTGGTTTTCAAACTGCACTGATTTTACATTAACTAGCAAGAATAATTGACAAAAATGACCGTATCATAAGTCCTGCTTTTGATAGGAATTTTTAGACACAACTTTGTCACCACATTATACGTAGGTCGGCAAAAATCAAAAAAGAAAGGGAGCAGGCGGAAGAGATAAGATCGTTTCAATTTCATTATTATTATTCATCGGATACTCAATCAATGAAGCTTTTTTAGGACGAAATCTCGTTCCAATGGGAAACATTGTTCTCGGAACTGAGATTGAGTTAACACTCCCTTTAATTCTTGTCCTGTGACTCATCCCTGTCCTTCAACTCCAGGGTTTGCTGATTTTTCCGGTACCGCTGGTCCTTCTGGGTGCGATCCTTAGTTCCTGTGTCCCTTGCCATTACTGAGGAACTCCGTCGACTGCTCATTTAAGAGATGGACGATTCTCCTTGATTTCTGTGCCTTTTCCTGGGATATTCGGTGGACACTTTTTCGTCGTCTGGACAATTCTCCCACCTGGATTCTTCAACTTTACCCCAGACGATACCTATGAGATTTTCACAGGACTCTCGACTAAGACACCTGCGTGGCGACTTCAGATTGACGAATAATTTTGGGGATTTTGATTTTTACTATCCACTTCCTGATTTTCTGAGGTTTCCCAGAAAGTAGTCAATAGGCTAATACCGGATGGTTCTTGTAAGAACACCAGTTTGAAAGAGCCTCAGCTCTAGTTTTGTGTCAATTTGGAAATCGTTTTCAACCGTTCTTCCAAGAGTCGGGGCGCCTCTTCTTCAGAATGGGGGGTAGTGTTCCGAGGGTACCCGTTAGATCTGTCAGCCGTCACTTTGACGTTTAGGGGCGTAGCATGCCCAGAGAACAGCTGATAATTTGTTATGCAAAAGTGATATACGCCCCTGATATTATTGTAAAAACAGTCCAGTCTCAGACTTAATTGAGACAACACGTATCTCCGAATAAAAAGATATTGACCTATTTTTCTTTAACTTTAACTCACGTTTTACGGCTCAGTTATTTCGGGAGAACCTTTACTTGACTTTTAGCAGGGAATTGCCCGTTGTTACAATATAAACAAAAACGAAATTAAAATCCTTTATATCACTCCGTGCGTAAAGTGCGACTTTACGCACGCGAGCGTGCGTATAATCGGACTTCACCCACGTTTGTGATATAAAATTTGGTTCGATACATGTGCAAAAGTCGTTTTTCCACTCGTGAGATTGTCACCCTCGCTTTGCTCGGGCGACAAACCTCCCACTCGTGCGAAAACAAACGTGGCACTAGTATCGTAATATACTATTTTCCCATGCAAAATATATTTTCACGTACGATATTTATGTATGTCGATACTTAGTTTTCTGCCCCCCCTAAGTAAATTCCTGGTTTACCGTGAAAACTGTGAAAATTGTGCAATACGTTGCGACGCAAATTACTCTCATTCCTGTTGGTACTGTGCATTGTGTATAACATTGACCGAACTGTGAACCTCTCATGCTGCTAGTGTTTACGTCTTTTCTGCTGTCTTCGTCTATCGCAAGTTTAGCCATCCTGCTCTGCCAGCCGTGTATCGCCTTCGAGTGCTTCGAGCCCGTGGGCACCGACTGTCAGCTGTTCTTGTCAGTTCATATTCTCTATAATGAAGCCTATGTGTGCGCTGTGCTATACTGAGGTGGAGAAAACTTCTGAAGGTGTTGCGGCCGGTGGAAGCTGTAAGCACTCCTTTCATCTGAGCTGTGCGAAGACTAGATTGCTGGCTGAATCGTCGAGAGATGCTGCTGCAGCTGTGCGCGCTGAATGTCCACTTTGTAAGCCTACTACAGATCAGTCAGCAATCCTGGTGTCGATTAATGAGCGGCTAGAGTCGGTTGGAGCGACCGCGGCTAAGGTTGACTTGATTGTCAGCGAAATGGCAGACTTGAAGAGAAAAGTAGTCGCTTTAACCAAGGATAACGCCACCTTCAAGAGCGACTTAACTGAAATTCGTGGCCAGGTAACTGCTGTTCTACAAGACCTCAATGCTGTGACCCAGGAGTCTGCCCGGAATAAGGAGACGCTGCAGAAACTTGACAGCAAGATCATAGGCCAATCGTCCTCTGCGCTCTCTAGCTCCCAGGAGGCTATGCTCCTCAGGCTTGAGTGCAAAGAAATGGCAGCTCAGCTCACTGTGAATGGTTTTCCTGAATCTGCCTATCCTGAAGAAACCCTTTGCGAGACCATGATCAAGCTTTCGGTAGAACTTGGAGCTCCGCTAGTCAAGGATGACATCATCAAAGTCGAGCGGATGGGACGAAAAAAGAAGGTGACCACTGAGACTCGATCGCGTGCTATATTACTGGAACTCAAGTCGAGGGAAAAATGCGTCCAGCTTATTGTTGGTAAAAAGCAGCACCCGGACATAGCAGCTCACCCTATTGATGATCAACATGCGGAAACAAAGATCTACGTTAATCACAGATGGCCTCTGCAACTTCACCAGCTTCGTGCCAGGGTACTTGATCGCTTTCCGACCCTACAGCCTAAATCTGTATGGATTGCGGATGCGGCGGTGTGGCTGAGGAAGAACGCCACTGCGCGGCCTCTCAGGCTGTTACCGGCCGCAGACCTGGAGCAACTCTCTTTATGATTTCTGGGCAGGTCTAGCCCCTAGTCTGCGATCCGCTGCCACGTCTCACTTACTTACTCTACACTTAGCTATTTCAATTTATTTGGTTGTTTATATTGTTTTCTAATAGCTGCTATTTTTTCCGCTATCACTTGCATACTCTTCTGTCTCCGATACCTGCCTTTTCGACATGATTATTAACATGTATTTTCTTACCTCCTTTCTAAGATACTAACTAAAGGTATATCTAAAACTACTGAACTATTCTCTACATGAAAACTGCTACCATTCAACTGTATCAAATTGTATTGTATATATATTTATGTATATATACATATGTGCCTGAGGTCCTTAGGGAGCTTGCTCCAGGATCTAATAAATACTCTCTCTCTCTCTCTCTCTCTCTCTCTCCCGGAAACGCGTCTTGTCATGCATGCGCTGCGGGCGGAATCTAACCCCTTCCTGCCCAGCGACGGTTGCACATGCGCATTTCGCCAGCGTGCGAAATGCATAAAAAGGTGTTGTTTCAATGGAAAGGGACAAAAAGTGTCGTGTGCACCACGGGCGGAAGACGAGTGAGACTCGTGCGATGGCCGCCCTCGCTACGCTCAGGTGGCTACCCTTGCACTCGTCAAATCGCCTTCTTTCCGCCCTTGATACATGATATATCATTTTTGTTCAAAAATTGATTACCCTTTGTCTGCGTTGCAGGGATGAGATATGGTCATTTTATCATAGTCGGGTAAAAACGAGTTTTTTTGCATTTTATGAGGGAAGGATAATACTTCAATATGCTACAGGAAGATTTTTGTTAATGAAAAACGAAAATGAAGATTGGGACCTATAAAAATTTTTTAAACCAGAATGAAGTTCATATATGAAGAATTGGTCAAGTTATTTGCTCTGAACGAATAAAGATCTGAGCGTGAAATTATTGCGTAACTCTTCACCAAGGAAAGGCAAATTTAGGCCCGGTTGCATGAACGTGGGGTAACATTTACCCCGGCGGTATCGTTTAATTGTTTAATACACATTGACACATTAGATAAATGTGTGATAAATATGTGTATGAAACAATTGAACGATACCCCCCGGGTAAATTTACCCAACGTTTATGCAACCGGGCATTAGTCTACTAGAACACGACAAAGGAATGTTTCCTATGGTTTACTATTTATATTTTTGTTATTGGAACATGTCTCATACCTAGAGTAGAGTAACAGAAAATTAGAATTGGTCTTCCATTTTTCTTTTTTTTTGTATCGTGCGCGCGTTTTGGATAGTTCTATCCCGTTGTGCAACACCTCCAAAACTAGCAGAAAGAACGCTAATGAAGATGCCATACCAGACAACAATAACCTTGATTCACTGAACCCTATCCCCGACTACCTTCAGTGTGTCAGATTCAGTTATAGCGGTGTAAATTACGCTGAATTGATTGACGAGCTCCATTGGAATTGAATATTTAGGTGAATTCACAGTGTGAAAACACGTGCTCAGTGTCTGAATCGTGGATTGGTTCTAACACGTGACTTCGGGTGATTTCATGTCCGATTTGAGATGACTTCAGCTAATTCTAAAGTTATTCCGTACAATCTTGAAGCGCATGTGTACAACGTACAAGCGATTCGATACTGACTTGATTCTAATTTCATCTGATTTTAAAGCTGGGCGCGACAACCGGACTCAGGAGTAAGTGCCTCCTCGGGCACGGCTTGAGTTTCAGGACAGTTTTGAGAAATCAAAGCCCATTTTTGGTTCCATAATTTGATTATTGAAGTACAATTCAACAGCTGTGGATTAGCAACTTTCAAACAGCAAAACATGTGAAAAGAAGGAAAAACAGACGTTGCGATTTAGGTAGCCCGAAGATGGCCAACCGACACAGAGCAGTTGCCCTGCTGGAAAAAAATCATAAAACCTTATGAAAATACCCCTTTTATTTTATGAGATTCTATGATTTTTACCAAAACGTATGAGACAGAAAATTTTTCTCATCCAAAACTTTATAAGTTTGTATAAGTGCTGGATAATTCCAAAATTCTATGAGTTAATATCTACAATATATCATTGTTATAAAAATTCCCGTTATAGAACGGTTTGTCAGGGGTTGTCATAATGAGACGCCTCTGAACTTAGTATTCTGAGGAAATAGTTGATAGAAATAAGTGCTATGGTGCAAAAACCTTCGCCAAGTACATTAAAATCTTTCTCCAAAAAATTGTCTTCCACAATAAGTCTTCCTCCAAAAAATAGTCTTCCACAAAAAGTCTTCCTCTAAAAATTGTCTTCCACAAAAAGTCTTCCTCCAAAAATTCGACTACCACAAAAAGTCTTCCTCCATAAACATCTCTAAAAAAGGATTGAAATCAGATGTAACTGCCAAGTACAACAGAATACGAATGAAATCCTACTACATGGCGTTGTGCTCGTTCGCTCGCTGCGCTCGCTCACTCGATTGGTTTTTTAAATAATTTGTGACGTCATAAAAATTGGGAGCAAAAAGTGACCAACCGATAAAATTGTAGAAAAAATATACGAACACATACATTTGTGAAAAAAAATTGTAGAACAAAGTTTTTAAAATAAAATTTGAAAAGAAAAATTTTAAACAAAATTTTGTCCGTGGTACTTTGCGGCCAGGTGTGGGCAAGTGAAATTAGGTTACATGTTTACGTGACAGTCTAATACATTGCTATAAAAGCCCGCCAAGTACCACTCCCAAAATTTTGTTTAAAATTTTTCTTTCCAAATTTTTATTTTCAAAACTTTGTTCTACAATTTTTTTTCACAAATGTATGTGTTCGTTTTTTTTTTTCTACAATTTTATCGGTTGGTCACTTTTTGCTCCTAATTTTTATGACGTCACAAATTATTTCAAAAACCAATCGAGTGAGCGAGCGCAGCGAGCGAACGAGCACAACGCCATGTAGTAGGATTTCATTCGTATTCTGTTGTACTTGGCAGTTACATCTGATTTCAATCCTTTTTTAGAGATGTTTATGAAGGAAGACTTTTTGTGGTAGTCGAATTTTTGGAGGAAGACTTTTTGTGGAAGACAATTTTTGGAGGAAGACTTTTTGTGGAAGACTATTTTTTGGAGGAAGACTTATTGTGGAAGACAATTTTTTGGAGGAAGATTTTAATGTACTTGGCGAAGGTTTTTGCACCAGAGGTGCTTTTTTGGGGGATATCACTCCTTTTTGTAAAATTACGTTGAACCACCTGATATTTGTGCTCGCTCGCCAGAAATCGGCAAAAAAATAATTTTCATTTTCCATTTATTCATTATCTCAAAAATTGAAACTTACTGACCACGTAAATAATAATTTACAAATAAATTTTAATTACTTCAATAATAATTTTTGGTTATTAGGAAATCATAATTTCTCAAAATATTCTGACAATCGTTAACAAATGATCAATACCTCAAAAATATAATACTATATATCGGGTCAATTGACAATGAGTTGGAAATGAATTTCTCATTTTTAGAAAATGGGTAATTGGTGACGAATAAAATGCTAATTTTCCGAAAAATGGACAATTAGTGACGAATAAAATGCTAATTTTTCGAAAAATGGATAATTAGTGTCGAATAAAATGCTAATTTTAAAAAAAATGGACAATTAGTGACGAATAAAATGCTAATTTTTCGAAAAATGGTCAATTAGTGTCGAATAAAATGCTAATTTTTCGAAAAATGGATAATTAGTGTCGAATAAAATGCTAATTTTGCAAAAAATGGACATTCAGTGACGAATAAAACGCTAATTTTTCAAAAAATGAACAATGAGTGACGAATAAAATGCTAATTTTTCAAAAACTGGACAATTGGTGACGAATAAAATGCTAATTTTCCAAAAAGATGCTTAAGTCGTGACGAATAAAGTGATACTTCAGAAAAATATTTACAGATTTCACATGTAATGCAAGAAGGCAGGACATAGAAAATGAACCTATATATTTTATTTATTTTTTTACTTTCGGGAAAGGTAAAAATAATTTTTTATTCAAAATTGATTACACAGTGCGTTGAATTGACGTAGAACTGCTGAACTTGAGTTCACCAACGCAGTCACAGCCGACACGAATGGCGATGAATTCACCTGCAATTTATAGTTTCGTCTTCTTCATCGTCGGTCGCGATTAGATCTCTGCTCACAATCGATGTATTTGTGTTCGCTCGACTTGCACATTTGCGCTCAGTATCAGTTATAGCTTTCCGGGGATGTGGATCGATTTCTTTATCATGTTTACGATGACGGTATAATTTAGATCTCTGAGCTATCGTTTTTGGTTGCAAACTAAGCGTCGACAGTGCATTAGCACCCATTTTTGAACCAAAATAAACGATACAATCGCACCAACGGTCAGCTCTCGACTGATACACGATGTCTGAACTTTTCGCGCCAAAAATAACGTTCAGACCACATCAATACCTGTGCTCACTCGACCGTGCAATGGTACTCAACCCCGACTAAAGTCAGTGGTACTCAACCCCCACCACTCATCTGATGATGACTGTGACTGTCATCCGACCCTGACGGCTTTTCGTGACATTTAGCATTGATTTCCCTATCATCTCCAAATACCCCGAGAATTAAAACATTCTCAATATCAAGAAGGAACATCCATGAAACATTGTTTAAAAATTTTATCTACTCGAACCCATGAAATAACGAGCCAGGGGGCAAGAAACAATTCCCCGAATTGCCAACAAGGGGTATAATGTGTACAAGGGGACGGGAGGCGGAAATCTTAATCAGGTAACATGGTATGATGTAAAAAAGAGCTGGAGTACCGGATAGAAATATTTTTATTGTTATTTTTTTGCATACAGAGTATATTATATTTCTACCGTTATCTCTTATATGATTCAGGTTTATGGCCATTTCAGTGTCTCGAATCTGTATAATAAAATCCAAATATTTTCGAAAAGTGTACAACCGTAAGAAATAGATATCGAGAAAGATGTAACAGGGTAGTATGAGAGGCGAGGTAGACATGGCAAAGAATAGCACTACCTGGTACCAGCGTTACTTTTCATTAGAACTCTTAGTTCAAAATTTTCATCGGTCAATCTGTTATATTTAGGTAAATTGAACATTGTTGCATAACTGAATAATCTCTCAACAGCAGCAGATGATGGAAGTGGGGTGTTAAACTTTAGAAAAATTTCCTTTACTGATGGATAAACGTTTAGCAACTCCAAATCACATCGTGTTTCGGTCGAAAATTTTTGAAAAAGTATTTCCGGATCATTGGTGCCGAAGGTATTTTCGATTATATTCTCTGCTTCTGATGCGCAGGTGAAGTCAAAAAAACCATCTTTGCTTTCGTTTTGCACTGGCCTCTGTTCGTCCGAGCATTGTGTATTGCTCGCAATCGCATCTTTTATTGCTGCGAGTACATTCGCTTGAGCAGTGTGGCTCAAACAGCTCAACCACTTCAATTTGAATTTGGGGTGTGATGCTGCAGCAACAGCACTGACACGGCCTTCTTCCTCGACGTCGAAGAACTTCTTGAAACGAGTGTTTACTCCTCTAATCAATGCGAATACCAAACTCTTGCAAAAAAGTAAATTTTTTCGGCTGCAATTTAGTAACTTATTTCTGATGGAGATAAGTGTTGGAAGTAAATATCCGTAGGCGCATATTTTCTCGCCTTGTAGAATATCAATAGCTTCTGCTAATGGTCGAGTACACTGAATATATTCTTCGATGAATCTGAAAAAACAATGATTCTTGAATCAATCGTAGTCATGAAATCATTTCATGTGAATTGTTTCGTCCTCTTTAGTTCTGTCACAGTGTGAAAGTTGTTTTTCACATAAAACCAGAACCAGACGGCCCCAGAATAAAAGAGGTATTTGAAAGTAAACTCAAAGAAGAGCCCTTTAGAAATGTCGCCAAAAATGTTATCATGAATAGTCTAGAGCTCGAACCTGAAATCCATTTCTCGGAAAGGATTATGTATACCAGTGTCCTGAGCAATGCGAATTCTCGTGAGTTTGTCCTTCAAGTCTAAAATTTGTGATAGCGAGTCATACATCGAATTCCAGCGAGTCACTATTGGTCTCTTCAAGGCTGCACCGAGGAGTTTCTTCAGTTGTTCATTTTTTTTCGGTGACGCTAGTAGCTTCCAGAGACAATCGCACCTTTCAATCATACCGTTGTAGGCCGAATTCAAATCGTCTGACGCCTTGATTCCAGCCATTGTATCGGTTGTTGCTACGAGGTTCAGGGTATGGCTGGCACAACGGAAGTGTTGCGGAAGTAGGTGGTTCAATTCTTCTTCCTCGTTTCCTCGGCATGCTCCATCTCGGATTCAGATTCCAAATCGTTGCTGGGTAAAACTGGACTTTCTGTGACTCCATCTGTGAATATTGGAATATTGTACAAGAGATCCATATTATGATCGATACATCAAATATAAAAAATGTACGGTTGAAAATACGCAATCTATCACGAAGTACTCATTATCATATCACATAAAACAGAAAAAGTTGATATTCAGAAATTGGAGTTGTGAAGTTGATAGATTTTTCTGAAGAATGATACAATTCATGTTTTCAATAATCACCATAGAAAAATGAGTCACCGAAGTTGATACCAAATTCGTTGAATGCCTTGACAAAATGCGATCCATTATCAGTCACAGTAGCCACTACTTTGTTAATGTCTATCCCATACGATGTATGAATATCTTCGATTATCCGAGCTATTCTATCGTACGAATGTACTCCCGTAAATCGTCGGCAAGCAATCGCATGTGACTTGCGCTCCATAATGTGCTCGTCAATCTAGAAATATAATTACTCTTGCCTTAATCAAATCGTTCAAAGTGAGCTAAATTAAATTAAATTCTTATACAGAGTAATCCTCGATTATATCTCAACAGATAGACTCGATAATGCCAACTATCGATATTGTCAATATAGTACCGAACGATTAATTCTGCAAAACATTATAGTTGAAATATGGAAAAAAGACAAACTACTAGGCGTTGTTAGGTAATGTTATGAAACTGTGTAACACCGCCTTTGACATCTCGCATATGTGTACATGTAAATCGGCACGTATCTACCTTCCGAACTTTTGTCGGTGAAAAATAAACTCTGTGGATTATGCAAGACAATTATAAAGGGTAATTTTAGGCAATCTATGAAATTTGAATATTTTTACAAATTACAAACTTGAAATGAAGGGTGGCACGGCAAAACGGTGTAAGTGCCAACAAATCGAAAATACGTTTATTTGTTTATAAAATTTTCTAAAAATCCGTACGCACGTCTTTGCAAAACGATAGGCCTGACGAAAATTTATTCGCGACGATATAAAAAGTTGGCACGGCAAAACGGTGTAAGTACCAACACTCGATGTCACAGTTTAAGTGCCATCTGCACCATCTCACAGTGTATGTAACGGATTTTTTTTTTCAACCAAAATCAATATTCTGAACGCGTAATATTATTTTTCTTTAATCTTAGTTATTATCAGAATCAGATTTACCGAATGTTTTTCATAATCTATAATCGTGAGAATCAACGAACTAAAAACTATGAATTACCGAGTGAATTACAGTTGATGATCTTCAAATGAAAAAGATTAAGCCCACATTGGAATTCAAATATGATAATGTTCACTTACGAATAGAAAAAAATGTAATTCATACAGCGGTATTGAAGTTTCGAATTATGTGTTTATTTCGTTGGATGAGTATGATATTGGTTCAGAAGGGAATTTTTTTTTTCGCGGTGTTCATTGTTTGATTTTCTGAACTGACGTTTTTTTGGAGTTGTTTGATGAAAAACATCTAATATCGATGAATTGGACTAGTGTTCGTACTGTTCTACTATCTTTTCGATCGAAATTTCACGATATTGTATGAAAATTATGTTCATTTTGGCACTTACACAGTTTCCGATCCCTCCCTCGTCCGCCATTTTGCCCCGTAATATTTCGAAATTTATACGAATTTGGAAATCTATAACAGAATCTTGTCCATTAAGGTTCAAGCTTTCGATTCATATTTTTTTCACAATTTTCGAAAATTTTAAGAAAAAAATCGACTTTCGCGAACCATTTTCTCGAAGACAGATGTCTGTATTGAATCGAAACTTGCGCCATTTGAAAGAGCTCGAAAACCTCTACAAAGTACTTTCTCAGATTAGAAAATCATCTTGGGGTACACAGTTCATCCGGTCCCTGATCCTGAATTTACTATTTTTCTAGATAATAATAATATTAATGATATAAGAGCGATAATGTAAATCAATACTAAATAAATGAACTTACCTAATTGTAGCCGCGCTATATCACTGATATTATATTCACTAGTATCAACACATAACAAGCGCTGCCATGTATGTGCCCGCTACTCACAGTGTACTTCAATTAGTACTCAGGCGGACCCGCGAACTAGCGACAACAACCGGCCGCCGTCTTATCAATCTTGATCTAGCTCAACCCTCGAACACCACACTTCATAAAATTGTTCGACTTCATAGAACGCATGACATGCAACATCGAATACAGCACAGCGATTTTTAGGAAAAAATAATCGTCGCAGAATTCTTTTGTTATTTTATTTATACGTCCGTCTCTTTTTCTGCTTCAATTGTCCACCATTTTCTAAATGAGTGGTCGTTTATCCTTTACTATGGTGATAATTTTTACGAAAATTACTAATTTAGACTTTCACGTTACCAATTTCTCGAATAATTAGCGATTCAGACTTTTACATTACTGATTTCTTGGAAAATTAGAAATTTAAACTTTCGCATTATTGATTTCTTGAAAAATTAGAAATTTCAACTTTCGCATTACTGATTTCTTGAAAAATTAGAAATTTAGACTTTCGCATTACTTATTTCTTGAAAAATTAGAAATTTAAACCTTTGCATTACTGATTTATTGAAAAATTAAAAAATGTAGACTTTCGCATTACTGATTTCTTGAAAAATTAGCAAATTATTCTTCACTAATTGACCATTTTTAGAGCAATTAATAATTCTCTTTCTAGTGAGTGACATTTTTTGAAAAATTGAAAATATACTTCTACCTAATTGATGAATTTTGTAAAAATGGGAGATTTGACAAAAGAAATTCATCATTCACCCTATAATTTTTAATTAAATAATTCAATTCACAGATTTTCAGCATATTACCAATTATCAACGCTGTAAATATTATTATTAAATCATAAAAATTTGTATGCTTTGCCAATATTAATTGGAACAATTTTTTCAATTCGATCAAACAATATTCGCGAGTTCCAAAACAATTGACAATATATGACCAAAATGTCCCTGGAATCATCATTTTTGCCGATTTCTGTCGCTCGCTACGCTCGCTCGGTCGGATTTCTATAATTCATAGAAGACATAGAAGATATTGTACTCCAACGAATAAGTATAGGTGAAGATTGTCATTCAGATAAAACGAAGGTATTTCGCTATGGAAAACAGACCCAATAAAACTCGGAGAAGTCTATTAGACGAATATGGAACGCTAATATGCAATTATCAGAGTCTTCGAATGAAACATTATTATTTGTCAACTGGCTGTCATATCGACCGCTCCTAAGAATAAAGCCTTAGCTCGCGAAGCTCGCTTATATCGCCCTATGTCAGAAGTAGCGCTTATAAGACCGTAGCTCGAGCTCCCGCTTATAAAGCCTCAGTTCGCCGTTTCGCCTATAGTTTTATATGGACGATCGGCGAATTGAGGCTTTATAAGCGGGAGCGCGAGCTACGGTCTTATAAGCGCTACTTCTGAGATAGGGCGATATAAGCGAACTTCGCGAGCTAAGGCTTCATTCTTAGGAGCGGTCGATATGAAGCAGCCAATATAGGTATAATGAAGTTAACAAATTGGTGAATATTCCCAACGTGTAACCCTGCGTGCAACCCTCCTTTTTTCTCATCCGAACTTGAGACCGGCATTGGTGGAGTTACTTGCACGCAGGGTTATAACTAGTTGCCGCTGTCATGTCATTATTTATAAATTTGCGAATTTGAATTTTAAATATATACGTATATATAAAGAGTCCGTCCAGTACTTTTGTATACGGTATGCAGGGTGCGGAAAAAAACTGTAACCCTCCTGCGGTGAAACTGTAGAAGCAAGGAATTTTGGCAGCGGTGGGCAAAATCTTCTGCGCGAGGTTTCTTGCGCTTACACCTTCATCGGAGAAGGCTGAAAATTTTTTTTCACAGTCTATACTACCATTACTCAGGAACTGTTGGAAAAAAATTTTATTTGATATCTGATAGCGATTCACAAAATTTCATCGAAGTCTCCCCTCAAGGGAATACGTTGGCCGGATGAATACTTTTCAAATTGTCCTACAATGAACTTCAGCATAAGTGGAAATCCGTATCCTGCCATGCTCCAGTATAATGTTTTTATGATTTCCTACAAAAATAATAACAGTATGGAAATATCAAAATCGATTAATAACTGTCGATAAACACTCAATAAAGTCTTCCGAGATGGTACTTCTGTTATTAGATTGCATGGCAAGATTCGTCCGTTCCCTCCGGTCCATCAAGGTATTCTTATCGTCAGAATCCGATGATTTGACATCGTGTTACTCGAGTGCTCCAAGAGCTGTTCCGCAACGTGAAAATTTAAAGCTAAGTCATCGAAGAAAACCTCCGGAGCATACTGTAGCGTACACATTTTCTCTGTGGAGCTAGAACTAGGCGTGAAAAAATATAACCAAAACAATTGAATGATTTGAACGTAACTCCTGAAACCGGGTAGGAAATATGTACGGAGCTCTATAATCGCCTCGAAGCGTATTCCGAGTTACGTCTGCTCTAGACTGTCCGCCGAGATATACGTCTGTTATTCCTTAGGACTCGTCGAATATCAATAAATCGCTCGTCCGAATTAATATTTTTACACAAGACAGAGCATGATGCGAACGTTCAACAACGTCGAGTATTATTTCAATTCAATTACGATGTAGCGCGATCAATCCCATAGGTTATGTATTCCCAAATTTCAATGACTTATCTCATTCTCGTAGAAATCATATTAGCATTGAAAATGCTTCCGTTTTCGGGGTAATAGCGAACCACTGGTTCAGTATAGGGGTCCAGATATCAAATGTCACAGAAAGTTGTCACACGAAAGCGTTACGCTGGTTGAGCACCAATGGTTTTAGTGGATCCAGATAGCCATGAATTCTGAGGCTCGACGATTGCGAAACAATTGAGAAAATATTGGAAACGTATACGTGAAATTCGCGATTTTGTACAGCATTATCCAAATATATGTATTGAGACGTTTTCTAATAAACCAGAAGGTCTAGATAAACATAAAATTGAAATTGAATAAAATATAGTAAGCTATAATAAGTGATCACATACTATAGTGTTATACATTAAAGAGAATATAGCAGAATCGACAGTATACTATGTGAACAGGAGAATGAGGAATCAGAATCAAAACAACACACACACTTAGGTGCGGTATGCGTAAAGACACACATACACCATAAGAGGTTTAGATTCACTGACCGGCCTTCGAAGGGCTAGTCAGACTCACGTTATTACGAATATTAGAAATTGAATAAATGAATATAACCCATAGGAATAATAATAATTGTAATAATGAAAATTAATTGAAAATGTTATGAAGTGTAAAATGATGAAGAATTTATAAAATAAACAAGTATTTGGAATTGAAGAAGTTCCGCGAAACGCCGTGGCGTGGACACAGCGGCGCTGCGGACACACCACGGTCTGACGTCACAGAACAACGAGACGCGGGCACTTCATGGTCCGCGTCGAGCGTATAAAAGGGCGTACGCACAGCATACGGTATCTCAGTCAGCCAACAGAAGACGGGTGGCACCAACCCTCCCAGAGGTACCGGTGAAACCCAATCTCCAAATAGAGCCAAGTCGAATTAAACTCAAGACTTCAAAACAAATTCATTCCAAAATCATATACAGGAAGGCAGGCATTACCTACCCTCTCAGAGGTTCCGGTAAAAACCTAATATCCGAAATATGAAGATATAAATAAACTCATTCAAGAATCATTTCAAATCACTGTAGATAACACTTCACTTCCAAATTTTATACTAAACCTAAAACTGCTTTGTTTGCTTCTACCTGCTTCATCCCAACCTTACCTATTCCAATGAGTAACTATCTACGGGTCTAAGCACCAATCCGGTGGTTACTCATCCTTACATCAAAATTAATAAATTAAGTAGCAAATAGGTAATGGATTCGACACCTGCTTCAGTAGCCCTAATGTAAATTCAAATGATTAAACTACACAAACAAAAGTATTGTTACAGTATAGCAAAGAATAAATTCCTCTTCTACAGATCAGATAAAATTCGGAAACAGAGAGCTAATTGTTTTAAATCGAATTCACACTAACTTGAGTCACAAGAGTGCCCGCGGTCGAAATTCCAGAAGACCAAAAAATAGAACGGGCGAAATGTCGAAAAGTGAAATTAACAACGATTCGAAATGTGAAATGGGTCATAATAAGGATCGGCCAGAATATCGTTATTTTGAAAATCGATGTTTCGTTTTTGCCGGAATATTGATTATCGCATAACAAATTTTGAGAATGACTGAACGTTTAAATAAATAACCCTTTCGCTGATACAGCTGTTCGATTTTTTAGGCACGTCGATAAGAAAAAATAGTATATTTCGATACAAGAGGCCAAACGAGCGTTTTGCGCACTGCGAGTCTGAAGGCACAAGCCGAGGCGGAGCCGAGGCTTCGTGCGGTCTTCAGACGAGTAGTGCACAAGAAGCGAGTTTGGCCTCGCGTATCGAACACTGTTTTTCTTTATGAATGTAATGCAAGATCCGAGATCTTGCCCACCGTTTACGGACGTCCGAAATGGCGGATTGCAGCACTGTGCACGGGGGCGATGCGCGGTATCCTTTCACCGGTGGGCAAAGTACTTTGCCCACCGGTGAAGGGATTTTGCGCATCGCCCCGTGCACAGTGCGGCAATCGGCCATTTTGGGCGTCTGTCAGCGGTGGGCAAACGAGGATTTTGCATGCATGTGTAAAGAAAATCGTTCTTCTAATGTTCCGTGATTTTTAGATTCGTATGGAAAAAATCGAGATATCGGCCGTTCTGTTTTTGATCGTTCGGAATTTGTACCAGCATCCATTTTTTTTTTTCAAATTGATCCAAATGTAGCAAATCCAAAGGCAACAAAACAAAAGATAGTCAAAACATAATGCACAAAGACGATAAAACAGGGGACATTTCCAATGCCTCGGATGCTTGCGTTACACGCAAGATCTGTAGAATTATTCACTTCAGTGGAGAATCATAAATTTCATTGTTTCTTATCCCATCATGAATAAGTCGTAAATAACGTCACATTATTATAATATTTCCAGCGGTAACAATAGTTAACATATGCGGATTCGTGATAAAAACTGCTGTCGACCGCTTCGTCAACCTAGCAGAACCTAAACTCACTTAATCTAGCAGCCGCACTATTAGCCGATATGCAAATTATAAAAACGACCAATGTTCCCGAAGCCTGTGATTGATTTAACTGGTTCAGATTCATAACCTCATAACTTAATTATTCCATCAAACTGGCTCACATCTTGATTTTACTTATCACACGTAGCAATAATGAGCAAACCGAAATGTTCCGTTACTGATCGATTCTCTCGAGCTATTACATTTAAAAATGGCGGCTCGTTTACATGACACAAGTGCCATCTAGCCACGGATGTGGTGTATTCAGATATAATATATACCATTGCCGTAGAGGCGAAACAGCTCCCGTTCGGGTAGCCAGGTTATTTAATTATTTTTTAATTAATTATTCGAGTTTTCTTCACGGTGTATTGAGAATATACATGTTATATTGAATTCTACATCTGAAAATACTTCGCGCAAGACTCATCAATCGGAAAATGGAAGAAACAGCCGAAAAAATCTGCCGAATTCAATCTCGACAACGGCGCCACCTGGGGATGACTACGTGTACTCTCTCTATACTTGTCTGCTCCCTGCGTAGTCTAAAATGGAGATCGCCCTTCTTCCCTAATTTTTCATACTCATAGCGATTTGCAAAGCCACGTGGCTGGGGAGGAGATGACGGAGACGAAATTCCTTGAGTGAAACGGACCTGCCAGATTTTTCAAATGATAATATCTCATCTTCTCGTGCATCGATTCGACCGAAATAGGGCTTAAATGAAATCTTTTCGTGCCGCCAATCTAATATTAATTCTTATAAAACCCATAGATATCGCGAAATGGAAGAAAACTGAGATTCTGATCACCCCCACCACTGCGGACAGCTCCCGTTCGGGTAAATAGACTCGGTGAGTCTACGCGCGGCGTTTAAAAAAATTTTTTTAATGTACTTGGCGCGAGACTCTACCGAGTCTCTTGATGAAATATCTGAATTACTGGTTGCTGCGTCCACCAGTCTTCTTTCGAAAACAGTATTGTCCCAGACTCCAAACTCGGAACACGTATATTCACTGGCTGAATAAACACAGATTCTTCACACCCTAAACTTGGTCTTACGTGTTGCCTATATCATTTTGGGAGAACTCTTCATTCATTAGTAACACCGTTCCATCCGGAGTTACAATATCTATCAGAAGTTATGAGAACAAAACTTCCATGCGGTTTTAGGATAAAGATAAAAATAAAATTCAATAAGAGTTTACAGTAAAAATGATCCTGTATATGATTTTATCCGTTTAAACTGATATATCTTTAATCAGAATTTGTATGGTAATCATGTAGTGATACATTTATGAGATTGTATATGTTTTTCCATTTTTGATCACAAATTGACCTTTTCGAGTTTTAATGAGTATAGTTCCGCGACGAAACCACATGTCATTTCTATGAAGTTTTATGAACGATTTCAGAAAAATCTATACGGTTGAGTGTATGATAAAATGAAAGGATTTACAGCAACAGATCCACATCGTTGTCGCATAAAAAATTACGATTGTCAAAAGCATTTATGAAGTTTTCCCCAATGTGACTAATCCACCCTCAAAACTTAGAAGCTCCCTGCAATTATGGAGTCACCCGGGTTGGCAGCCCTGCGCGCAAAGTAAACAGCGCCCCGTGCGACCGGTCTGAGACTTTAACGATTACAAGTAATATACGGCTAAGGCGCCCCCCGCAACCGCGCAACCGCGGTAGTAAGCACGGAGCAGTAAGTAGCACAATAAATCCCACCCTCCGCGTGGCCAGACACATCTTAATTCAGTGTTTGCCCGCGGGGTCTGAACTTGGAGGTTATAATGGCAACGGACCCCTCGCCACGATAAGAATTTTTTTTTTTTTAAGACAAAAAAGAGTAAATACGTTAAGGCTGCGATCGAGCCCATATAGCCTGGAATACGATAAGATTTCCTAACACCAGCTGGTGGCGACATCTCGCCAACACTACAGAGGGCCGATAAAGTAGGTCCTCTACCCGATCCCGGCTCGGTCGGCTCGCAGAACAGCTACAATTTCACCCCGGTAAACTGGAAACGCCCACCCGACAGGCCAAACAAAGCACTAACCTTCACTAAGGAACGAGCGGGATCCTCTGCCACGATACTTGACGTTTTTGGTATGAATAACAGGAAAAGGTCGCTCGGAGCAATGTCAGAAGCGGCCAGCGGTACCCAGAGGCCTACAAACCCCCCGCCGACGAACACAGGCTCGCCTCGACCACAGACCGCAAACGCGCAGGCTAACGCACAATCACAGACCCCACGCCACATTGGCGCCGGCGAATCAAAACCAAACGCGCTGGATAGACTATTCAACAAACTACAACTACTCAGGAACGAAAACACAAAAAAGGTAGGCGATCTGGAGTCACAAATGAAGGCGTACCGTAAGGAGAACCAAGAGAGAGTTTGAGCCCTCTAAAAAGACTGCCACAAATGCAAAGTGGAAAGAAACCTCAGATAAAGTAGCAGAGCTGGAAGCAAAAATCAGCAGCATAGAACCCGCAAAGCTTAATGAGGTAGTCGAGGCCAGACTTCTCCAGGTAGTAAAATCATTAACCGAGCGTGAAGTAGAAGAACTACCTGAGAAAGCAGAAGCCATGATGAAGTACCTAGAGGACCTGGTTGATACTCAAAAGAGGGAAATAAGGAAGCAGAACGTCATAATAGTAGGTCTTGTGGACGACAGATCCCAGCTCCAAGCGCGAGTGGAGAAATTCTTTCTGGAACACTCCCAACTTAACGACGGGTTAGAGAAGGTCGAACAAGTCGGTGCAACAGGAACTCTGATCAAAGTGAAATTCTCCTCAGCGGAAATCAAAGAAGATATTATGAATCGCAAAGCCAACATCCTAAGAGGCTCTGACGTATTCATCCGGATACACATGACCTCCAAGCAGCTGCGTACCACGCGAATCCTACGTGAAGTGGCCAAGGTCGAGCGATCCAAAGGCAAGGCCGTGAGGGTGGTTGGAACACGCATCATGATTAACAACGAATGGTAGAGATGGGACCCGGAGATGAACAAAGCAGTGAACAATCACTCACCGTAACGAGTGGGACCCGGACGGCTCCGATAGAAACCTGAAGAAGCCAAAAGACTACTAACTAACTAACTGTTTCCCTGTGGAACTCGCAGAGTCTTAACAACCTCCGCAGCGACGCGCTCATCCAAGACTCAGACATAATATGCGCGTGGGAAACACGGGCCACGCGCCCACAGAATATAGGCCATAAACGGAGGATATGAAGAAGAAGCTAGAAGCCTTCGATTTATACTGCAAATCTAACCATCTCACAGTCAACACCCCAAAAACAGAGATCCTTGTACGCAGGAAAGCCGGGGAACTCCCAGCCAAGTGACGCTTCTCCTTCAAAGGAGAAAGTATGGAGATTGTACCGGACTTTGAGTACCTGGGTATCAGGATAGCCAGCTCATCCGCCACCCTCCTCGACGCCTCCTCGGTCTGGGCACTTGAAAACTATAGGCTCCAAGAAAAAGCGCAAACAGACTACTACAATTCGAAACGAGCTCGGGCTAAACCGGCTTTCCTGCAGAGTGGTATCAGACACGTGCCAGTGGATAGGTAGAGTCCTTCGCATGGACGACACACGGCTACCCAAAATCTGCCTCAGCTCGCAGGTCAAGACCCTTCGCGCGGTGCCCGGCAGTGCGAACGCTCTGTGGATCGTCAAACGTCAGGAACTCGTAGGGGCTGTCATTCCCAATGGCCTGACATATTCGATACAGAGAACCGAGAGGAATGGGACCGGCTGAACGCGATGCTGATAACAGAATACAGATCGGAAACCTACGCCAGAGAGCTAGCTAATAACGCGCACTACTATCTCCAACTATCCTTACCCAGACCCAGCGACGGGCACAGAGCCCCATATCCAACCGAGCAAGTCCCTATCCAGGCTCCGAGAGCGACAATGCAACTTAGACTAGCTAGTAACTTCGCTTTCAACCTGCACATAAACGGCAACCGGTACAGCTTCTCTCCCTTAGCGGCCTGCCCGGTTCGTAATACTCAGGAACTCGAGAGCGTAGAACACCTATTAGTCAAATGCCCGATCTTCGCTGGGGCGAGACGCTCCCTTCTTAACCGGCTCCCTTTACAGCCCACAGACCTTGACGTAAACGCCCTCCTCACCTCCCTAAGAAAACTGGCCATAAGCGCCCCATATTATTATACTAAAACCTGCTGCGAAATGCGAGCCGTCATGATGTTCGAATAAGGACGCTCAGACGCCAATCAACCGTGAATCACATGAGACATATCTCCGCCGCTTTTCTAATCTTAATCTTACATCTTACTCTTACATTTGGATGCCCTCCTGTATCTTCTGTGGTTTTAGGTATTTGTATTTCTTTCACACCTCGCTAAATCGTATAAGCTCTCCGGCTCAAGCCACACTCACCCCCGCCGTATACCGTCTCGCAACAAACGCTATTTGGCATTAAGTCAAGTACACTTTAAATTACGAATGTATTTTATTTTGGATATATATTCATTTTAATAAGCCCCAAATTGTAAAGGACAGCTGTAACTAGCCCCAAACTTTATCCCCATGCCTTGAGATCAAATGTATCCCCCAGTGTAGTCAATAAATAAAAAAATTATCGAGTCACCCGACAACTAAGGCTATGAGTTTTCGTAGGACTGCACCAAATTCGACGAATCCCCTCTGAAAACTTATACGTGTTCCAGCAATTATGTAGTTCAGCGCGCTACAACACAGTGGCGCAGCGTTCCCGCAAGTAAGTCGCTACTGCGATTTGGTTTAGTTCGGACCGCATGCCGCTTTGCTAAAATCTGATAGCCAACTAAAATATGATCGCGGTATATCTCATCATGAGAAGTAGCGTATTGCTGGGATCCAGAGTGCAACTAGTCCACTCTGGAGATTGAAAAAAATTCATTTCATCTGTTTCTTGAGATTTTTTCCAACAGGATCTGCCGATGAGGTAATAATTTGTATAATTATATGAGAATCTGCTATCGGAATCCACAGCAAATTTCCTACTCTGCCGATGAGGGAAAACCGTATATATTATAGTTTCGCTACTAAAATTCGCGCTTTTATCAAGGCATCTCATATATTCCAAAAAATTGGAGTATCAAAGTCCACGCCAAATTTCGTTCGCCGCTAAGGCGAACGTCTCATAGAAAATCCTAAACGAAACTGTAACAATGAGTCGTCGTACACACCTTTTTCGAAATAACTTATATAATCTGATATTTGAACACCTCTTCTCAGTCTCATTTATTCTCATAAAAGTGGCAATAGCAAGTGCATCTCATAAATCTGATAGGGAAACATACCTTCGAACATCGATTTACGATTTCTGATTGATTCTCATAGAGATTCCATAAACTCTGTTAGAACAGTTTGAGGCAATTACTGTCAGTATTTATGAGAATTTTCAGTGACAGATCGTTTACTCATAAATTTTTCAGTCAATTCATTTTTTCATAAGATTTTATGATTTCTTTCCAGCAGGAGGGAACTAGCTCGAAATTCTGAACGACTATGTGCCGAAAAGCCGTAATTCCGAACTTGAAAGTACCGAAAGGCACAATTCCGAATTAAAAAGTACCAAAATAATGTTTTACACGGTTTTTTCCAGCACGCATTCGGCAAAACCGTGTAAAACTCTTATTTCGGTACTTTTTATTTGGCATTATGCCATTCAATACTTTTCAAGCCGGAATTATCGCCTTTCGGCGCATAGTCGTTCGGAACTTTGAGCCTAGGGCAGAGGATTGAATGAAATTTAGACGTACCCTTGTGTGACCTCCACTTTTACTGTACATAACAAGACCGTCCGGTTCATTCGTCCGAATTTTGAAAGATATGCTTCCGGATTTGGCAGCCTTCCACGGCGGCAAAACCTGAAACATAGAAAATAGAAAATTTTCAGAACGTTTGGAACAAGTTATGTATAACGATCTGCATGAGATGGTTTTACTATGGAAGCTGTAAAAAATGTGTATCGGTTTATCTGCAGGACAATCGGATAAGCTGGTAGTCTGGAAAATCTATCATTCTTTCATCACAGTTGCTGAACATATAAGGGGGGTATGTGACCTTCCAACTTCATAAAACGTTCACAATTTTGATGACGGTGTAGCATGGAGGGTTACGTACGGCTACAAATTTAAAAAGTTATGGTTTTGAAGAGGGAAACTTCAGCATTCATTTGAAGATAAAATGGTGGTAGTAGCATGGAAATTGTGGCCGTGGCAGCCACTGAAGCGTAGGTCGGCGCAAATCTGTTGTGAAATCTGGGACCACGATGACTTCGGAACGGTTAATCCGATCGACTTGAAATTTTCACTGTAGTTTCAAGATGATCTCAACATGACTGAAAATGAATATCAAGATTTTGATAATCGAACTGGGACGGTGACAAATCTCATATTCAATAACACAAGTTTAGAGTGAAAATTCCTTCAGTCCCTCAGTGGTCAAGGCATCGCAGTACAAATGCGAAGGTTCTGGTTTAAACCCGGGGTTTTTACTCGAAGGAAAATGAAATTAATTATTGTTTTTATCGGGTTTTGCTGGTTACTCCAAGGTTTGCACTCTCAAATAACAAAGAATCTCACCTTGGTAAGGATCAAATAAATCAATAAGGTTCGTAGGTATAGTCCGATTCATTCACATAGGTATGGGGGTTGCATGCCATTTCATGTAGTTGGCGAAGGTCACTGATGTCAATCCTAATGTGAATTTTCTTCCTCATTCGTCCATAGAAAAAAATGAACACGTGTTCGGCGGTTTTTCGAATAGGCCACCTATTCTATTTTTTGCATTTCACAATTTTTGAACTTCTTCGGGACAGGACTTTTTCAACTGGCTCTCACTTCAAGACCTTTGACTTTTTAGAAATAGGGGAGAGTGGGGTCCCCTGTGAAACATTTTTCTCTTCTCGAATTTCACCCTGTTTATCTACTTAACTCAACATATTTCGGTACCCATTGTATGACATAGATATTCAAGTACGTAAATCAAAGTCAAGTAACATGTAAACTTTGCCGTGATAATAAAAAATAACCCAATTCCAAGATAGTGCAAATGGCACAAGGTGCCCCATGTATGCCCCATGTATGCCCCATACATGGGGCACCTTGTACCACGATGTGAAGCAGAATGTGACATATACTGTAAAACGCAGGGCACCGTGTGCCACGTACGAAAAACAGACACATAACCTGTCGACTCTCAGTAATTGTTCATTGTATCTTTTGAGTACACATTACACAGTGCTGAGAATCCAATTCGTAGCAGTTCTACAGACATTTTTTGATTCACTACAACTACTGTTTTATGCTAGACTAGGGGCTCCGCCCCTCCGCGCTTCGCGCGGCAACCCCGCTCGGCGCTACGCGCCTCGAGCACTCGGCGCTTCGCGCCTCGCTTTTCCTAGGGATGGCTGGCCTAACTTTTTCTAACCTTCAGTGACTGTTTTAACCTTTTCTAACTCTTTCCGGAACACTCACTTATTTCTTTTCTCTGCATACATCTTGCACGTCGTTTTTAATGAATCTCGCGAGAGACGAAAGCCATCTGGTGAATGTATTTGTAAGGAGCTGTCCAGATATTACGTAACGCTGTACGGTACAGTGCGTTGCTTGGGCTGTTTGGCTATGGTGGTAAGGTAGGCTAGGGAACGCCCGCCACCTCGCGGTGACGCTCAGAAGTTCAAAGCGCATAGTGTACGCTCTATGTCAAAAGGCAACGTATTTATCATATTTTCGACATTCTTTCAATCATCGGACTGCTTTTATATAACTTATATAGCCTATGTTACTCGGGCAGACCTGAGGAACAATTTGGTGCAAGTTTTATGTAAATCGGTCCACTGGTTCTCGAGTTTATCGGTAACAAACAGACAAACGCACGAACTCCTTTATATATTAGTATATATATATATATATATATAGAGTATAGATTGCCGGGATATACAGTGAGTAAACGTGGATGCAGGCTTCGCACTCGGTTTGGTAGAGATGACAGCGGCGTAAGCGTAGACAGCCAGTGGTTCTCGGGGTTCGGACCCGCACAGAGAGGGATTTCAACCATGCCTCGTTCAAGCTAACTTGGTTTTAGTCGAACGCGCGGAAAAAGCGCGATTCAAATTTTTTGGTTAGATTAAGGTTAAGAGTAGTGTTGGGCAGCTGCAAATTACGTAGTGCAATTGATTACATTGAACAATAATAAATTACAATTGTAATTTACAAAAATAATAAATTACAATTGTAATTTACAAAAATAATAAATTACAGATATAATTTACAACAATAATAAATTAAAATTGTAATTTACAACAATAATGAATTACTAAGCAATCTTCTTTTTTTACCTCATCTTCGGTATAAGGGAACGTTTGTTAGGTGTCGAAGGTCAGAAAAAACTCCAAGTTTACGTTTCGGCCTATGAAGAAGGCCCTCTTCAGAACTGTAAGTTTTATTTAATGTATTTTATAAAAATAAACCTTATACCGAAGATGAGGTCA
Organism: Euura lappo; assembly: GCA_018257835.1. Taxonomy (NCBI): domain Eukaryota; kingdom Metazoa; phylum Arthropoda; class Insecta; order Hymenoptera; family Tenthredinidae; genus Euura; species Euura lappo. The sequence continues at coordinate 168,174 of JAEUYN010002371.1, read as the reverse complement.
AAAAAGAATATTGCTTAATTATCCGGCTGGTGGTATTCGTCCAACTAAGATGGGGTATTTAGCGTGGGTCAATCTTCACCACGGGATCTACGCAGGACGTTTCTTGAGCCGCTGGTCCTCGATCGCTAGGAAACTGGTGTATATAAAGAACCAGCGTGTTTTCCTACTGCATTGTAAAGCCGAGTACGTCCTCCCTAAGCATCTAGAGTCGCTTGATATTGACTTAGATTTATATAATTCCAAATTCCAAACCAAATTTAAGAGTACTGTAAAAATGTTTAAGAACAAATTATTGAACCTCGAGATTAGCGATGCTCACTGCAAGGTTAACTCATTGTTGGAGCAGGTGATAGGGAGATACTTGGGTAGGTCAAATAATTAATTTCTCTCTTCACATATACATATAGAAAACAGTTTATTTAATATAGTACGTGGTACACTGATGATTACTCATTGAGTGCTGCGTCGGGACAGGCATGCTGTCTAGCGCACGGGTAAGCACAGCTGCTCGAGACAATGATCCGAAGATACTGATACTTTCTACTTTGCCAACACACCCCCTGTCTGAGTGTTCATCTGTCTCTTGAATATTGTTAGAAAGTTGTAAAACTGTTCTCGGGTTTGAGCTTTGGTTAGAGCGTCCGCTAGCTGCAGTTTGGAGGGAACATGTTTTACAGTTATGATTCCTTTTTCTACCTGTTCTCTAGTATAGTGATACTTCATGTCTACGTGCTTGGTTAACTTGTGATGCTCAGGATTTTTTGTTAGATTCATTGCACTTCGATTATCGATCCTTAGCTCAGTCCCACCGTCGCACATATAACCTAAGTCTACGATCAGTTTCTTCAGCCACACGAGTTCTCTTGCCGCCATAGCAGCAGCTACATATTCAGCCTCGGTTGTGCTGAGTGTGACCATCTTCTGTCGTTGTGACGACCAGGTCACAGGACCGCCTACCAGCATGAATATATATCCGGTCGTTGACCGTCTTGTTTCGATGTCGCTCGCATAGTCGGCATCACAGTAGCCTATCGGCTTAACGTCGTTATCAGACTTAGTATAGCATATACCTAGGTCCATTGTGCCTTTCACATAGCGTATGATTCTTTTCACTGCCTGCCAGTGGCTTTCGTTATGATGACTTACAAATGTAACTAACTAGACTCACAGAGAAAGCTATGTCTGGTCTAGATACCGATGCTAGAAACAACAGTGATCCGACTGCCTCCCTAAACGGTATGTTCGTTCGGGGTTCAGTGTTTTCTGCTGCCGGTTGCAGAATCACATGAGGATCGGCTGGCATTCCGATCTCATTCGCTTCACTCATACCAAATTTATCTACAATTCGTTTGGCATAGGCCTTTTGGTGAATATACATACTTTTGTTTTCTCTTTCTCGCTCTATTTGTAAGCCTACAAATATTTCTCCACTTTCTACTGTTATTTCGAAAGTTTCCTTCAGTGAGTTCAGGATTTTTTCCAGCGTTTGTTGGCTTTTTGCCGCTATCAGTCCATCATCTACAAAAAGTACTAAGTATACCTTTTCTCTGTTTACTTCTCCAATAAAGATGCATTGGTCTGCACTACTTTCTCTAAACTCGAAGCGCTGTAGGAAATTCCTGAACTCCTGGTTCCAGCATCGGGGTGCCTTCTTTCTTTTTTCTTTCCATTCTTTACACTCACGCATTCTGGTACATCCATATACACTTCCTTATCTAACACTCCGTATAGGAATGCACTTTTTACATCGAACTGCACTAACTCAAGATCCTCTTGGGTCACAATAGCCAGGAGCACTCGTATTGTGTCATATCTCACTACTGGTGAGTACGTCTCGAGGTAGTCACGTCCGGGTATCTGTAGGAAGCCTCGCGCGCACAGTCGAGCTTTATATCGTAGCTTTTTACCGTTGGGTTCTCGTTTAATCTTGAACATCCATTTGGAGTCGATGGGTTCCTGATGAATGTCTGCCTCAACTATGATCCACGTGCCATTCGCTCGGTGAGCCTCCAGTTCTTCCTGGATTGCCCTTTCCCAGTGTTTGGCGTCTGGGGAGGTCAGTGCTTCATGTACTGTGGCTGGGTCATCGCATTCAGCGATGTTTATTTCTAGTCTGTCAGGTTTCCTTATTCCACTTCTGTTGCGCAGAGTCCTCCCGGTATCTGTGACCTCCACATTGAGCTGGGGTTCGTCTTCTTAATCAGCTTCTTGTGGTTCTTCTTCGACTTCAGGGTCCTCTCCTGCGTCTTCTCCACCATCGTCACCGTCGAAGTCTATGAAGACTTCGGTAGTCGGCAGGGGTTCTCTACTGTGTGTTGCCTGTTCGTTGATTGTAGCGTTCCTGTAAGGCTTAACTTGCCTCGTCGCTGGATCGCATAGTCGATAATTTGTTGATTCTCCTTGATATCCAACCAATATCATTTTCTTCGATTTCTCGTTGAACTTTGTTCGAAGTTGGCTTGGTATATGAGCGTACGCATCCGAACCGAAAATCCTTACTCGTGATAGGTCAGGTTTACTCCCTGTCCATGCTTCGTATGGTGTGACATTTTTCTTCTCGTCCGAGGTGGTACAATTCAATATGTACGTCGCAGTTGCGACTGCTTCAGCCCACATATTCATGGGCAGTCTGGCTGCGTGCAGCATTGTGTGTGCGCTCTCGACTATGGTTCGATTATCTCTCTCAGCTTTGCCATTTTGCTGAGGCGTGAATGGGGCTGAGGGCTCGTGCTGGATTCCAATTGACTTGAGGTAATTCATCAGTTCGGCGTTGACGTATTCCTTTCCGTTGTTTTGGTGACTCTATCGTTCGCTGTCTTATACATTCACATATTTGAATTTATCGGACGAGGCGAACCAAATTAATTAATTATTGGTACCCACCAAGGAGAGATTCTTCCTCTATTCGAGCGTGCAAACCTTGGTGAGACCGAAAAAAAACCTATAGAAAAATCAAATTTTTATTTTTAATTCCTCGAGTAAAAATTCCCTCGGCCCGGGGTTTGAACCGGGACCTTCGCATTTTTTCACTCGAAGAATTAAAAATAAAAATTTGATTTTTCTATGGGTTTTTTTCGGTCTCACCAAGGTTTGCACGCTCGAATAGAGGAAGAATCTCTCCTTGGTGGGTACCAATAATTAATTAATTTGGTTCGCCTCGTCCGATAAATTCTAATTGGACAAGGCGTCGCAGTACAAATGCGAAGGTCCCGGTTCAAACCCGGGCCGAGGGAATTTTTACTCGAAGAATTAAAAATAAAAATTTGGTTTTTCTATAGGTTTTTTTCGGTCCCACCAAGGTTTGCACGCTCGAATAGAGGAAGAATCTCTCCTTGGTGGGTACCAATAATTAATTAATTTGGTTCGCCTCGTCCGATATATTCAAATATGTGAATATTCCTTTCCGTTGTCCGATCGCAGTCTCTTCATAGGATGCTCGAATTTGGTTGCTACATGATGTTCGAATTCACGAAATCTGTCGACAACGTCTGATTTGTGTTTTATGAAGAAAACTGCACGAAAATCAGTGGCGTCGTCCTTGAGCGTCAAAAAGTATTTTGCCCCGCCTAGTGACTGCACTTTCATGGGGCCACAAACATCACTATGAAAAAATTCACCTGGTTTTGATGGCCTGCGATCTTCTTTACCCACGAATGGTTTAACGTACGATTTTCCGAACTGGCATGCCTCGCAGAAAAATTCTTTGGTGTCACTGAGTTTCACCCCCTGAACCATGTTTTTCTTTGTCAGCTGCCGTATTGCTCGCTGGTTGACATGTCCCAGTCGCTCATGCCAGATTTTGATCCCGCACTCTGCTAGGTTAGCTTCGTTGCCCTGCGCCTTTCTGGAAAATAGTCTGCATATATCGTTGCTCTGTTTGACACCTAGAGCTACAAGTGTGTCCTTGAACCAGATGGATACATATCCACCTTTGAATCGCACTTCATAGTCCTTATTAGTAATACACCCATGGAAAATAAGTTCTTTCATATTGACGGCACATATAGCACGTTGTTTATCGTGCCTTGCTCCCACTTGCCGTTTACGAGCTTCTCGATTAACACAGTACCGGAGCCCTCTGCTGTGCAGGTTCCATTGTCTCCTAGAGATACGGTCTCTCCGTTGCTCGGTTGGAAATCAGTGAGCCAGTCTCGTCTGAAGGTAATGTGGCGGGATGCCCCGCTATCGGTAAGCCAGATGTCCATCGTATGTGTGTTCAAGAGGCGTTCTACCTGACCATCTGTCGGCAGCTTACCTACGTCTGTACCTCCTCAGATACAGTTTTCACTGTTCGTGTTTTTCATGTCACTCTCGACACTCGCAACACTTGTTTCACTCGCGGCACTTTCGGTTACGAATGCCCATGTCTTTGGTTTACCCTTGTCCTTTTCACCGGCATTGTTTTTCTCGTCGCGTAATCTCTTGCGACAATATCTGATGATGTGTCCAGCCTTCTTACAGTAGAAACACTCGACTCTTGACGACCGACCGTGTTGTGGTTGTTCGCCTTTTGCCCTGCTGTTACTTGCGAAGCTTGTCTTTTCTTTTCCTGTAGACGCGGCGAACGCGCTCTCTGTGTTGTCGTCCTCGGATAATCTTCTTTCTTCTTTTATCAGACGTTCTTGCAGGTTTTGGATGTTTTGCATGTGTGGGGTAACGCTGTCCCATGTCGTGATCAGTGGATTGTATTTGCTAGGCAGACTGCCTAGAATCTTTGCCATGATATCAGAATCCGACTGTTGTTCACCCAAATCATTTAGCTCCTGCGCCATGTTTTGAATATTAGATATGTGCTGAATCACAGATTTGTTGGCACCCATCCTATGCTGATCGAACTTCTGCAAGAGTAGAAGCTTTTTCGTTGCTGATTTCTGCTCGTGTATCGAGCTCAATTTTTCCCACATCTCTTGTGCCGTCGTACATGTAGTTAGGTACGGTAGTTGGGAGTAGTCTATTGCTGTACTGATCAGGTACATCGCCTTAGCATTAGATTTTATCCACTGCTTAACTAGCGATTCGGCAGCTCCAGCGCTCGGCCGTGGCCGTAATCCCGTTACGATATCATAGATATCTTGTGCCACCAGGAATGACACGATTTGAAATTTCCGCAACTGAAAATTTGTGCCATTAAACTTTGTCAATGACTTCGTCAATTGTTCATCCGACATTGTTTCTTACGCGGGTTAACTTTATCACTCTGGCGTCCACGTTCACGCTCAACCGACACGATCTTCCGCGCGTACACAAAAACTTCCAAGTCTATCACACGCGATACCTGGGCCCATAACCTGTTGGGCCAGGTTGATATACCCTCGATCCGCGGACGCGAATCAAACGTAAATTCATACACATCCCTTTGCCCAGGGTACCGTTACCCTAGACTAGCCAGCAAGGCCAGTCGCCCCACACACCCGTATACCCGAGTATGGCCTGCGCGCCACGTCAGACAAGTCAAGGGAACATGGGTTTTCCCAAAAACCATAAAACCTCCCTTGACTTATACCACCTCTACCAGGGCGTGTAGGCATATTTCGGGTATATAAGGACCGGGTTGTGGGTCCCAAAAGTTAGTTAGGAGTTGGGAGTGCAGAGACGAGCCTGTAAGATTGTCGGAGTACTTGACTTTGTCGCGAGTCAGACGAACCGCTATCTTTCTCTCTCTAGTCCGAATCTCTCCTTTTCCTTTTTGGCACTCTTGTCGCGGAGTCGCCTTTCCCCTAACTCTGTACCTTCGCGCAAAATATTGTCACATTAAAATACTGCCTTCATCGTTTAAAAAGATCGCCAGTCTCACATACGCCCTCCTACGCCACCTCACCTTCCTCAACCGCCCACCCCCCTTGTGAACAGATCGCCAGGAAGCGTATCCGAGCCGCTTCCGGATCTCAGATTCAGGACCAACCGGGGTGTCCATCGCGTTGTGAACGGATCGACAGGAAGCGTATCCGAGCCGCTTCCGGATCTCAGAGTCAGGACAACCCGGGGTGTCCACCGCGTTGTGAACAGATCGCCAGGAAGCGTATCCGAGCCGCTTCCGGATCTCAGAGTCAGGACAAACCGGGGTGTCCACCGCGTTGTGAACAGATCGCCAGGAAGCGTATCCGAGCCGCTTCCGGATCTCAGAGTCAGGACCAACCGGGGTGTCCATCGCGTTGTGCAAAGATCGCCAGGAAGCGTATCCGAGCCGCTTCCGGATCTTAGAGTCCGGGCAACCGGGAAGCCCACATCCCTTTGCGTTTTCAAACACCGTCCCCTCACCCTCTCCCCTCATACCTCCGGACCCGTAAGTCTCAGTGTAGTAATTGACCGGACGCGGACCCTGACGGCTACCTGCCCCAAACCTTTGTTTTCGCCGGGTATATCAAGACTCCGCGAAAGGCATTCGTGAGTATGGCTAGAAATCTCAGCCTCATAATAACCCCTCTGGATTCATACTATGGGTCGCCATCGCCGAGGACGCCGCCATCAAGTTAAACTCGCCCAACGTCCACTACCCGATCCACGATCCGCGCCTGCATCCCCGGGGCCGTTAGACCCAGACCTTCCTTGGTTAACGGAGATCCGTCAGTTCTGTGCCCTGCCAAACCCAGTCACCCCCATTCCCGAGAGCTACCTCCCGTGGAAACTCGCTCCGGTCACAATCCCCATCGCCATCCCGGCATCCCCAAAACCCGTGCACCACGAAACCCCTCCTCTCCGCTATCAACCGTATCTCCGCTATCCCCTTCCCTCACCCCCTTTCCGTAATACTTCGGAACCGGCAAGATCCAGAGTATTAAGGTGATAGGGAGATACTTGGTAGGTGAAATAATTAATTAGAACCTTGTGTTTTTTGAATTTTCGACCTCATCCATACGATGTTGATGACTTTTTGGTGTCGTAGGTCGTGATAATAAAACTTCGTTTAACGTTTCAGCCCATGGAGAGGGCCCTCCTCAGAACTATAATTTATTCAATCAATCCAATTAGACTTACAGAAAGGGAAAATAACAGAAAAGGCGAACAGAAAACAGTAAGAGTTACTTACAAAATATAACTATAACAAAGAGAAGTCAGAGACGGATATCCATTTGGGAGCGCGGTCGTGTATCTGTGAACATTGAGGTTACGGAAGAAAGAAATTTAGATTAGATTAGATAGATTTAAAGAGATTTAGATTAGATTATTTATTTTAGAAATAATCCATTTCTCTCTTCACATATACATATAGAAAACAGTTTATTTATTATAGTACGTGGTACACTGATGATTACTCATTGAGTGCTGCGTCGGGACTGGCATGCTGTCTAGCGCACGGGTAAACAGAGCTGCTCGAGACAATGATCCGAAGATACTGAGACTTTCTACTTTGCCAACACTCATTAATGTCACTCCTAGCTGGACTATACGACAAAATAGTGGATTCTCTTCCATATTCAGTCTATAATCAGTTTTTAACACGCGAATGATCAAGATTAAACGCCTACAATCACTAGGAAAAGAAAAAGGGGTTAAAAAACTAGGTAACCTGCTGAGTAGAAAAAAGAATAGCGACTGGCATAACACACTAGATCTATCACGTTGCTTGAATGATAAATGGCTGGTCAACTTAACTGATATTCCGATCCCCGACGACGTGAAAGGAGTTTTTTTTATTAGGAAAGAAGTTCGGTGTCCCCTTACAAAAACAAAACTTTCCCGTAGATGATTTCATCGCTAAACTAGAGTCAAAAATCGAATATATTGACCCGGCAGATAGAAATAAAGCACGCTGCGAACTAGCTAGATGCTTCAAAAACAACTTAGTGGCAACCAGACAACAACAAATTCCTGATAAAAACTTAACATCCAAAATTAAAATAGCAGGCTCGTTTCGTAAAGTTCATCCCGACTTATTGTTTCTTAAAGCAGATAAAGGGAACACGACCGTTGTCATGCATAAGTCAGAATACGAGGAAAAAATGATCAATATGTTGTCTGATACTGATACCTACACACTTCTAAAGAAAGATCCAACTGACTCACTACAAAATAAGGTCAACACTATTATCAGACATTGGTCAAAGAAAAATTGGATTGTAGACTCAACAAAACGTTGGCTTAGCTCTTACAACGGAGTTCCTGCCAAGGCCTACGGACTACCAAAGATACACAAGGACAATAACCCCCTTCGATTAATTGTATCTTTGATTAACAGCCCAACTTACTCCTTGGCTAGATTTATATCAACTCGGTACTAAGTGGGTGCCCCCCACCTGAGTCGAATGTGAAAGACAGCTTCCAACTAGTCGACAAAATCAACAACTTCAAGATTCCAATGAATCACATCTTTGTTTCCTTAGACGTAGTATCACTATTCACGAATGTACCCCTTGACCTGGCAAAATCAGCTCTGGCTAACCGTTGGCACTACTAGCAAACTTTGCTTTGAATCATCTTGTTTCAACTTTAATGGTAATTCTTACTCTCAAACATTTAGGTTACCCATGGGTTCACCCCTGTCACCTATTCTTTCTAATTTTGTTATGGAGGACAACATGCCTTGCCCAGTTACCCTTTTCAGTACCGTTCTATGTTCGATACGTAGGCGACATACTGATGGTGATTCCGAACGATAGTCTCAACTTGGTCATACAAGTGTTCAATAATTTCCACCCAAGACTGCAGTTCACGGCAGAGCTTCCGTTAAATAACGAGATCAATTTCTTAGACATTACGGTGATCAACAACAAAGACTGCCTTCAAACGGATTGGTATCACAAACCTACGTGGTCTAGAAAATACCTTAATTTCCACTCACACCATCCAGTACAGCAAAAAATAGGCGTCATATATGGAATGGTAGATCGGAGCGTGCTACTATCCGACTCCTCGTTTCACCTAAAAAACTTAAGATCAGTGAGAGAAGTTCTTATTGAAAATCACTATCCCGAAGAGTTTGTTGATTCCCATGTGATAAAACGACTCAAAACATTAACTGACCGAGCTAGGCAGCAGCTTATACCTGACAATCCACAACAAAATCGACAGATTCCGTATAGGTTTTGTTTCCTATATGTAAAGGGACTTTCGCAGTCGGTTCAAGGGTTCTGAGACCATTTAACATGTCATGTGTATTTAAGAATGTTAACAATCTATCGCATCTGTACAGCAAATTGAAAGAACACCCTTATCTCATACTTCTAATGGCGTCTACAGAATCCCTTGTGGTGGCTGCGACGCCTCTTACATTGGGCAAACCGGGAGGTGGTTACAAACTCGCGTATACGAACACGACACCAATGTAAAACGCAACCCTGAAGAACACACAGCTTTAACAAAACATAAAATTGCAGTGGACCATCAGTTCAAATTTAATGATATTCAGGAGCTAGTAAAAGAAAAAAACCTTAAAAAACGATCAATTTACGAAATGTGCCAAATCGTGAAAGATGACACTAGCGTAAACCTTCGTAGCAGCGTGGATAACCTCTGTGCAACTTGTTATGGTCTATTGTAGTTTTATGTAATAGTTGATTTGATAATGGAACAAAAAAATTTGTTGTAATTCCTTTCTCAAATCAGCTGTGGGTTGTACAGCTCTCGCTATCAAGTATTCTCACTGGTCAAATTTGCCGCCACAGGTTCCCGACCAATACCTCACGTCCTCGCGTTGATTGGCCATCCCATCTTTGTTTTATCGTAATTGGTCTGACTATTCCTTTTCCGGTGTCATCGAGGATACTTGAAGAGCGATTCCTTGCAACCTAAAATTCGAATCCAATTTTACACACAAGATCGCGTAGTATCGGCATTATAAAATGCCTCCAAAAGAACCGGACAAATGTCCGCATAATTAACCGCATTGTAATTGCGAGTCTTCAATTCTTAATGATGGGTATTTAACTCAATTGATTTCATAACCTACAAAGTTCAACCAAATTATTTTTTCGTTTTAGACACACGCGGAATTTCACTCTTTTCTACTTTTTTCTACTATGTTAAAATAAAGAGACGATAAAAATTATGTTTGTACGTATGGGTTGTTTACAATTACTGGTTTAGTTAATGACTTTTTGTAAAATACATTAAATAAAACTTACAGTTCTGAGAGGGCCTTCTTCATAGGCCGAAACGTGAACTTGGAGTTTTTTCTGACCTTGGGCACCTAACAAACGTTCCCTTATAATGAATTACAATTGTAATTCACAACAATCATGAATTACAACTGTAATTTACAACGATAATAAATTACAATCGTAATTACGACAATAGTAAGTTACAATTGTCATTTATAACAATACTAAATCAAATCACAAATTCGCTCAACAGTTGTTAAGAGTAGGTATTATACGGAATCTTCTGATGTTTATGAACCATTGAAAAGTAATCAATGAGACTGAATTTTTTCGCCTTGGATCTACGGAGACTAGATTCTTCGCCTTGAATCTACCGAGAATGAATTATCTATTGACGTCTTGGATCTACGGAGACTAGATTTTTCGCCTTGAGTCTACCGAAAGTGAATTCTCCGTCGACGACTTGGATCTATGCGGAGACTAAATTCTTTGCCTCAAGTCGACGCAGACTAGATTCTTTGCATCAAGCCTACGGAAACTAGATTCTTCGCCTTGAGTCCCCGGAGAGTACATTCTCTGACAACGCCTTGGTTCTTCCCCTCAGGTCTACGGAGACTAGATTCTTAGTCTCAAGCCGACGGAAGGTGACTTTTTCTTTGACAGAGACTAGATTCTTCGCCTTCAGTCTCCGGAGAGTGAATTCTCTGACGACGCCTTGGGTCTACAGAGACTAGATTCTTTGCCTTGAGTCTCCGGAGAGTGAATTCTCTGACGACGCCTTGGGTCTACGGAGACTAGATTCTTTGCCTCGGGTCTAAGAAGAATCTAGTCTCCGTAGACCCAAGGCGTCGTCAGAGAATTCACTCTCCGGAGACTCAAAGCGAGGAATCTAGTCTCCGTCAAAGAAAAAGTCATCTTCTGTCGGCTTGAGACAAAGAATATAGTCTCCGTAGACCTAAGGCGAATAATCTAGTCTCCGTAGACCCAAGGAATCGTCAGAGAATTCACTATCCGGAGACTCAAGGCGATGAATCTAGTCTCCGTCAAAGAAAAGTCACTCTCCGTCGGCGTGAGACGAAGAATCTAGTCTTCGTAGACCCAAGGCATCGCCAGAGAATTCACTTTCCGTTGGCTTGAGGCGCAGAATCTTATCTGCGTCCATCCAGAGCGTTGACGGAGAATTCACTCTCGGTAGACTCAAGGCGAATAATCTAGTCTCGGTAGAACCAAGAGGAAAGAATTCAATCTCATCATCATTTTTGATGGTTCATAAACATCAGAACATTTTTCCTATAATACTGTTAACCAGTGTTGAGCGAACAATTGTAATTAATTATTGTTATAAATGTAATTTATTATTGTTTTAATAACAATTGTGATTTATTATTGTTGTAAATTACAATTTTCTTTCATTGTTGTTATAAATTACAATTGTAATTTATTGTGGAATGTAATGAATTGCACTACGTAATTTGCAGCTGCCCAACTATGGAGACTAGACGGAAGGAGACCGTGCTTCGTGTATCGAGGAACGTTTCGACTTTATGCGCTTTAATATACATATATTGTTGTAATTAGAATCCTGAGATCCTTCTTACAACTACAATTTTATATGGGAACGTTGTTGAGTTAAGGGTTGAAACCCAATCGTAATAGTAAAGAGTAGTTTATTAATTATTATAACAGTTTCGTACAAAAGGTTTGAACTAATTTACGTATGAACTGATCTCTACTTTCGGTCCTGATGTTCTGACCCCGAGTGCGTCTTCTCGCCATCATTATATAACCAATTAGGAGGTCAATGCAGAGTGTGCAGATTCCTTTAGGTGTAAACATATGGCGCGTTGTGTATTACCTAATTGCTGCGCTTGCACATTCCTTGGTCTTTTGCATGTTTGACTTACAACATCATAACTGTTGCGCACTCGATTTACAACATCCCTCCCCCCTTGGAGAGAAAACCCTTGGGATTTTCTTCTAGAATCAATCAATACTGCTGTCTTGCGTTTCCCGCATACGCTTGCCTCTTATGCTACATCTAGGATTAGTGATACACAATATTTACCCCGTTTACAATGCTGATATAATCGTTTTTCTTGATTTTATGTTAGGATTCTCTATCTGTCATCTAGGATCTGCTTAATCTTGCTAATTTTAATGATTCTACTCTATGAAGTGTTTCAAGCGATTTACGTGTACTCTAAGATTCTTTTTGCGTACTTGTATGGTGCAATTTACTTCTGAGTTTACCTCTGAGATGGTGTACGGGCCGACCCATTGAGATAGCAACTTTTTGGATCGCCCTCTGCGTACAGTTTCGTCGTGCAGGAGTACCTTATCCCCAATCTTGAATTCTGTGTGCTTACTCCCTCGGTCGTACTCGATCTTGGATTTTTCCTTTGCCTGTTGCAAGTTTTCTTTGGCCATGAGATTGCTCGCTCGTAGCCTTTCTCGTAGTTCTCGGGCGTAATCGTCGTAGGTGTACGATGGTTCTGGATTCCTCTTCAGCGATGTCGGTAGTTCAGCTGAGTGTCCATACACCAGCTCGAATGGCGTGAATCTCGTCGCGGTATGTGGTGTCGTGTTGTATGCGAACATCGCATACGGTAGCCATTCGTCCCAGTTACGCTGCTCTTCGTCCACGTAATGCCTCAGGTATTCCGCTAGTGTCCTATGTGATCGCTCCAACGCTCCGTTGGATTCGGGATGGTATGCCGTTGTCTGGATCTTGTCGACCTTTAACAATTTACGAACATCTTTGAATACGTTACTTAGGAAGTTTGTACCTTGATCAGTAAGTATCCTCTGTGATACTCCGTGTTCGCAAATAATCTTGGTCGCGAATTCTTTGGCTATGGTGTTAGCTTCCTGGTTCGGGATGGGTATTGCCTTGCTGAACTTGGTCAAACTATCTTGGTAAGTCAAGATGTATTTGTTGCCTCGTTCCGTTTCCGTCAATGGTCCTACGATGCCCAGTGCACATTTCTCGAACGGTTGACTAGGAGTGTCAGTTATGACCATGGGTGCTTTCGTCCTCCTTCCAATCTTGTTCTTCTGACAGTGCTCACATTTCGAGATATATTCCTCGACGTCCCGTCGTAGTCCCGTCCAGTCGTGTTTCAATCGAATTCTGTCGATCGTTCGGTTAACTCCTTGGTGTGCTCCTAATGGTGTGTCGTGGTACTCGTAGATGATCCTCTTCCGTTCTTCTTCCGAGTAATCTGGTCCCTTTCGAGAGTCCTCTTCGCTTCGCATGCTTCTGTTTATTGCGTACATTCGGCTCAAGGCGTCTGCGTTGGTATTTGCCTTACCCGCCTTGTACTCGATCTCGTAGTCGTATTCTTCCAGCTTCAGTCGCCATCTTATGAGTCGTGATCCAGGATCTTTGACTCCGAATAGCCAGGTGAGTGGCTTGTGATCTGTAACTATTTTGAATTTAGTGCCATATTCGTACGGTCTGAAATGATTAACAGCCCAAACTATTGCCAGTAGTTCCTTTTCGGTGGTACTGTAGTTTCCTTCAGCAGAGTTCAGAGTTCGACTCGTGTATGCTATTGGCAAATCTCTTCCCACTGTTCCTTGGGATAGAACTGCTCCGATGGCCTTGTCGGATGCGTCCGTCGTCACGATGAATGGTTGCTCGAAGTCCGGGTATTGGAGAATAGGTACCGTTATCAAAGCTGTCCTTAAATTTTCGAAAGCCTCCTGTTCCCGCGATGTCCACTCGAATTTCACTCCTTTCTTCAACAGATGCGTTAACGGTTTCGCTATGCTCGAGAAGTTTCGTATGAACCGTCTGTAGTATCCGGCCAGACCCAGAAATCCTTGAATATTCTTCACGTTCCTTGGAGTTGGGAACTCTTCTACCGCTCGTATCTTCTCCGGATCTGCTTTTATCCCGTCTCTGGTAATGACATGACCCAAATAGTTGACTTCTTTCCTCAGGAATTCACACTTGTCTGGTTGTAGCTTCAACGAGTTCTGTCGTAGGCGTTCCAGTACCTCTTCCAATCGCTTGTTGTGTTCCTGCAAGCTAGGTGCGTGTATGACGATATCGTCTAAGAAAACATAACATCTGAGTCCTTGTATTCCTGTAAGTACAGTATTCATTAGTCGCTGAAACGTAGCTGGGGCATTTTTCAGTCCGAAGGGCATTCGGTTGTATTCGTAGTGACCGTGAGGGGTGGAAAATGCTGTTTTGCACTTGTCCTCCTCTTCCATGGGAATTTGGTGAAATCCCGATGCTAGATCCAAGGTGGAAAAGTACTAAAGAATTTTTACTCGAAGAATTAAAAATAAAAAATTTGATTTTTCTATAGGTTTTTTTCGGTCCCACCAAGGTTTGCACGCTCGAATAGAGGGAGAATCTCTCCTTGGTGGGTACCAATAATTAATTAATTTGGTTCGCCTCGTCCGATAAATTCAAATATGTGAAAAGTACTTAGCTTTGCCCAACTGGTCCAATATCTCCGTGATATTAGGCAGTGGAAAAGAATCTCCGACCGTAACGTCGTTCACCTTGCGGAAGTCTACTACGATCCTCATCTTCGTCTTTCCCGATGCGTCCGCCTTCTTCGGTACCACTAGTAGTGGTGCATTCCATTGGCTTTTACTCGGCCTAACAACCCCGTCGACTAGCATTTTGTTTACCTGTTCGTTGATCTCTTGCTTGTGCTTCTCCGGAAGTCTATATGGTCTCACGTTTATCGGCGCGATATCCGGACTCGTTGTGATTCTGTGACTTACTGCGTTTGTATAACCGAGATGATCTCCTTTCAGATGAAACACGTCGTGATATCTTTCACAGATATCCATTAGACTTTCCCTCTCTTCATGATTCAAATGGTCAGTGCGTAAATTGTCTCTCAGCAGTTGCATTCTGCTTGCGTTGCTCGGCGTCAATGTCCGTAATGTATGAACTTGCGCTACCTTGTCGTTACCTTGACCCAGTGCCGTTATTTCTACACTCGGCTGCTCCAATTCTACTTCATAATCGTTCGTATTAAGAATGCTGACTTTGCACTCACCGTTGGACGCTCTGGCGATGCAATTCCCTATGTATACTCCTGGTTGTAACTTGACTCCTTCCACAATGCCTTCTACGTCGTCGTCTGTCCTTGCGTAAATTATCTTCTCACTTCTTGATTCCAGTGATATGCGAGCTCCTGTGGCTCCTAAATTCCAAGTTGTCCCGTACAACTTCGCGTATTTCCCGGATCTAAGCTCGACGTTGTGCTTCTCGAGGAAGTCGCCTCCTAAGAGACCGTCTGCTTCTAGTGGGAAATCGTCTTTAACGGCGTAACAAGGGTGCGATATGTGCCTATCGCCGACCCATATGTTCAACCTGACCTTGCACAAGGTCACAATCGGTGGCCCGCTTATTCCTCTGAGCGTGATCACACCGTCCTCAGCCATTACTTCTCCGTTAATTCTTCCAACTTTGACTAGGCTTACGTCAGCCCCTGAATCTAGTAACATAGTCCCATGTTTCGTCTTGAATTCTTCTGCCTTGATTGCTGCGTAATTCTTCTGAACGACTCCGTGTCCTAGGCAATTCACTTGATATGACGCGATACGGTTACCTGTCCGCCGCGCTTGTTCCGAAGTTCCATCGTCTTTTTTCTCTTGTGCCCCAGGATGTCCTTGACTATTCTCGTAATGCTGCCTCCTCTCGTTAGCTATTCGAGTCCTGCAATCTCGAATCAAATGTCCTGTCTTTTTACAATAATGACAAACTATTTCCATTTTTCTCACGTATTTGCTCGGTGTCGGTAATCGTTGAAAACTATTCGGTCCGGTCCTTGCTGATCGGCAGTCTCATGCTATGTGTCCCGGTTTCTGGCAATTATAACAATTATTTCCTCTGTTACCTTGTCTACTGCTACGTAGTTGATTATGCTCTCGATCTGGTCCACGGATGGAGCCTAAATCTCGTTCTTCTTCTATCGCGATCGATATGGCTTCTCTAAGATCTTCACATCGTCAGCTTTTAACCAGTATCTTCAACCTGTCGTTCAAACCTCGTACGAAAATATTCACTGCTTGCTTCCTAATCTGACGTTCTAATGTTGGCTTAGAGTCTTCTTCTGCGGCTTCTCTCATCGTCAATTCGATTACTTGCGCGGTAAGTTGTTCGAGTCGAGTTCCATACGTCTTTGTATCTTCGTTCTGTCGTTGCCTGCAGCTGTAGAATTCCACTTGTAATGAAGCTAATGTCCGTGTATCGGTGCTCATCGACTTTAGGTCTCCCTCCAATGCATCCCAGGTATCAATCGATTTGTATTCCAAGGTTCGTGCTGCGGTACCTTTGATCCGTGTGCTCAAAACAGCCTTTAATAGATTTCCGCTGTCTGCAGGTTCTATTATTTCACGTGCATACTTGCAGGAGCGAATAAAGTCATAAACCTTCCCTCGATCACCGCTTTCAAGGGTGTCGATATCCTTCAGTGCTTGTCTAACAGTGACGGCATCGGCCATGTTGAAGATCGGTGGGGGTTTTTGAGACTTATTTTTGACAAATTCGCGTAATTCACGTAATTCACGTTCCGCGCTTCACTCTCCACGCCAGTGCCACATTTAACACGTTTTTCTTTTTCTTGAATGCTTCTATTTCCGAATTTCCCTACCGCCGGTTACTTTCTTCTTTACTAGCTACGACTCAACGAATCCCACCGCTGCCACCAGTTGTTGTAATGAGAATCCTGAGATCCTTCTTACAACTACAATTTGATATGGGAACGTTGTTGAGTTAAGGGTTGAAACCCAATCGTAATAGTAAAGAGTAGTTTATTAATTATTATAACAGTTTCGTACAAAAGGTTTGAACTAATTTACGTATGAACTGATCTCTACTTTCGGTCCTGATGTTCTGACCCCGAGTGCGTCTTCTCGCCATCATTATATAACCAATTAGGAGGTCAATGCAGAGTGTGCAGATTCCTTTAGGTGTAAACATATGGCGCGTTGTGTATTACCTAATTGCTGCGCTTGCACATTCCTTGGTCTTTTGCATGTTTGACTTACAACATCATAACTGTTGCGCACTCGATTTACAACAATATATATATTAAGATCTGCTGTCTGAGGCGCCTCTACCGGCAGCCTGAGTTGCCAAAGCTTGTATAATAATGCTTGGCACACAAAGCTTCATTCAACTCCGCCAGGGTCGCGTCGATCCGGAGATCTTAATACTTAGCTATTGTGACGAGGACTTTTTATACAAGCGACTCAGGCCCGCGTCTGAGCGCAAGTCCTTCACTGGGAAGACCTGAAAATAAATCTCCGCGCACTGACTCACCGGGTCACTGTAATCTCTAATGTCAAGCCGGGTCGATATGATCGACCCCCAAGGTAATCAGTATTCTAATCAGACGGGTCGATACGGATCTGCCGTATCGACTCGACGGGTAAAGCAGGGGTTGTTTTGGGCGCCAGATGCCTTTCGCATCAATTCTCCTCAGAATCTGTAAACCTTATGCAAAACAAAACAAAAGCGGCCGGCAGCAAAGTATTTGGTAGAGGGGCGGGGAAACGTTACGGCAAGCCGAGATGGAGGGGAGAAGTAGGGGTTGGCAGTAACAAACTCAGGTTTCAAGGCAAACAAAATAACTGGCAATTTATTCAATAATAAGACAGTGAATTTACAAGGGAAATTCTGAATAACAAAAAAAGCAGCAAAAAGCAAATAAACAAGGCAGCTCAGGGCTGAGGTCTCGGAACAATAAACAAAAGAATTTAATTTCCCGACAGGCCCGGGTTAACCAGTCAATAAAATTAACGAGCCTCAGAGATCATTCTTACAACTAAATTAACAAAAGAAAAAAAATCAAAAACATAATACTCAAAAAAAAAAACAATAATCAGTATCACCCAAGGTGATAATCCTCTCTCAAGGTTCGTGAAGCGAACTGGTATTCTGATAAACTATATTAACAGAAATAATAACAACGCTGACCGCTACAGCCCTCGCGCGGCTCTCGTGAGGCGAGACCGAGCTCCGGGAAGAAGGTAAACAAACCAATGCTACGCCGATTTCAAATCCAACGGTTCGAGAAGCGAACCGCCGACTTCCCAAATTCTCTTAATACTATTCCGCAAGGGATCAGAATGCCAAAAAATTAACAATAATTAATTAACAAGCCACCAAGGTAACAATTCTCATAAAATATATCCTCTACAGGCAAATAATAAACTCTACAAGACTCTGGCGTGTCTGACTCTCCGCTAAGAGCCACGAGGCAACGACAAAGACAAAATGGCGAACAGCGCTACGAGGCGAAACCCTTCGCGCGGAAAAGACTCTATTCAAAACTCAAATTTAACAATAAAAACCCAAAATTCTCTCTAATAAAAACCCTCTAGGCAAACTCTGGCTTCGGTCGGCAATTCGAAACTCGGTATCAATCTGAACCGTAGATCCAAGGAACCAAAAGTGTCTATTCTCAGACCGCAAAATATCTCTAACTCAGAGGGATCCGTTCCGATCTACCACAGGCAAAATGAAGCCACTTACTTTAACGAAAACCAGCGCAGGCAGAGTATCAATTTCCTGGGGCTCGTCACGAATCCTCCAAGGACGTCACACTCACTCAAACTCTCCAACTCTAGCAAAAGGCTCTAACGCTCACTCTACAAAAATTCTACGTCTGAACGCTACGACAGCTAACGCCAGAGTGTCGGTGACGAGCGAGGTGTCCAGCACCCCCCTCTTTATGCTCTATTTAATTCTATAATCGGTTAGTGTCGTCCTCTTGGCGAATTTCGGGAAACCCTCTGACTCCTGAGAGTTGTGCGGAGTGGTGTCACTGCCGTGTGCTGCGGGCTGTCTTCCTGCAGGCGGGTCTTTGTCCTGGGGGAGATTCACGGTTTTCTCGGTAGCAAAAGGACCTTCGCTACCTTGTCCCTCGGTGGTGAGCGGTCAGATACCCTCTCGTGATTATGTTTCCCCGGACTCGTTCTTTGCCTGCGTACCTCCCTGGGTTTGTCTCTCGCCTCTGAGTCTTTTCCATGCCTTTCCATAGTCGTTCGTAGTTCCCCACGGGAAACGGGTTACCTGAAGAGAATTTTTAGGAATAACAAAAAGAATTACTAACAAGTTCATTAACCCATGTCTGTCTCTGTCGCCGCTCGGAGCTTTTCTCGGTTTCTACTGTTCCCTAGGTGAAGATTCGCGCAGATTCATTCTCTCACACAGTCACTCCTAGGAAAGTGAATTTACTTACCGTCTAGGGTTCAGGGAGCCTTTAGTAACGAGGCGAGCCGAAGCTGCCACGTTACACTATATATACAATATATATATCACATTTAGAGCGCAGAAAACGAGCACGTTTTCGTAGGAGTGGGGCGGACCAAGCTCGGTCTCCTTTCCTCTAGTCTCCATATGCCCAACACTGCTCTTAACCTCAATCTAACCGAAAAATTTGAATCGCGCTTTTTCTGCGCGTTCAACTAAAACCAAGTTAGCTTGAACGAGGCATGGTTGAAATCCCTCTCTGTGCGGGTCCGAACCCCGAGAGCCACTGGCTGTCTACGTTCACGCTGCCGCCATCTCTGCCAAACCGAGTGGCCCCCATCCACGTTTACTCCTGTATATCCCGGCAATCTAGCATAAAACAGTAGTTGTGGTGAATCAAAAAATGTCTGTAGAACTGCTACGAATTGGATTCTCAGCACTGTGTAATGTGTACTCAAAAAATACAATGAACGATTACTGAGACTCGACCGGTTATGTGTCTGTCAAAAGATTTAGGGTAAAAACGCACCCCTCTTGACCGACATTCCACCTATCACACCCCGTTAATTCAAGTGAACTTGCTCTGCGCTGCTGCGTTACGGACGCATCGTGGCGGTGTGCAAATTACAACTGTAGTATATTTTACGTCACAACCATAGCCCTAGAAAAAATTGTTACGATGTACCCTACTGCTCGTTGATGATGTTTTGAATTGATATTTTACAGAAGTAATATTTTGAGGTCATGTTACTTTAGACTCCCACCTACCTTTATATATGGCTAATGATATATGAGAAGGCTTTCAACAAAAACTCCATGGCAATAGATAATAAAACAAATAACACGAGGCATAAAAACCAGCTTTCGGAAGGCGCAAATCTATTCTTTTTGTTTTTCTACGTGATGTCGACCTGTCACTGTACGAATATAGGACAGAACTGACAGATTTTAGCCAAGGCACGACAGGTTAATAGTAAAAAATTTCTGCCAGAAGCGGAAATCGAGATATGCGTAGTGGAATAGGGTGTAACAGATTGCCCAGTCTGCCACATTAGAATGATGTAAAAGGTTCTCAGACTATAAATAAATTAAAAAATGAAGTCAAATTTAGTTTGTAAATATTTCAAATAGTTAATTTGTATATTTATTCAATGAATTTTTGTTTCAATTTCTGTATTGAAATTTTTGATCAGAAAAATCTACTGCGACGGCCGGGAATCGAACCAGGGTCTCCCGCTGCCTATCCGGGGACTTACACCGCGAGACCACCATGCTCGCCCGCAAATTCTTCTGATCATAGACTCTATCAGTGCGCTTCTTGGAATTGAAGGGAAGGATCTTATCGGCACCACACTCAAATTTTTTTTAAGCGGGCAAAGTCGTATACTCAAATATTGTTACCCGTGTGGCAATTCGCCACCTCGACGATAACATATAGTATATTATCATACACTTGTTTGTTTGCAAATTAATCAACAAACAAAGTGGAAATTAGGTGTTAGTTAGTTATAGTCTGAAGCCTCATGCGGTTTAATTGAAATTTTCGATCAGAAAAATTTCACTCAACACTCAATCACTCAACACGTTCAAAACAACGGAATTAAGTTTGTCGCTTAATTGATGAGTGTTATTACAGACCATGGAGTGCAGGAAGTTGCCCGAATTCTTCCCATCCAATTCAATGGAAATATCTTCCCAAATTTGATTTTGTTTTGAGACAACGTTTCCTTTGGGAAGAATAATTGGGAAGAATCGGCAGCACTATCAACTTTTGGTGGCCGGCCTTGGCCTCGTGCCGGTTGCATAATGATGAAAAAAAATGCGCATTCAATAAAAAGCAACAACAAAAAACTGTAGTGAATCGAATTAGAAGAACGAGTCGACCACGAGTGGTGTCACAAACGCCACGAACCAAACGAATTTGTTCCAAATCACGTCCACTAGCGCGGGTGTAATATCATAACTGCCGATTCTTCGCGGCATTTAATACGTCGGTAACATCGCGATCTGATATTTCGACACAGTGAGATTTCCTAGGACGCTTGGCGCGCTGGCGTCGCACCGAGAGTTCTCATTCGTTTTCACATTCGAAATATGTGTCATCTTTTCAGCAGAACCAGTTGGTTTTTGTAAGGTTCAAGGTACACCGTTGCACCAATTCAACCTTGCAAGGTCACATTCTCTTCAGAAAACTCATTCTCTGACACACTATTTCGGCTTCAACGAGGGAATTCGCGAAAAAAATTCACACCGAAAATATCGTCGATTACCTGGAATATTACTAGAATTTGAATGAAAATAAGACGTAAGGCTACGATATTTTCAGCTTGGATTTTTTTGGAGGGTGTATATCGTACACCTTTGAATTTTCAAAGAATTAAGATGAAGAATTAAGATTTGAACTATCTGTTAAAAAATCGGCATGTTGGAATCCGAAAAAATAGAAAAATCGCTATTTGACATGACCAATGAAGCATGTGGGACCGCGAACCTGGAAAAAGAAGAAGGCCACGGTATCGGTGGCGTTAGATGAAAAGCTTCCAAATTTGCGTAGGCCGATTTGAGGCGCAGATTAGATAGGAAGAATAGAGAGAGTTTATAAAAGCACGACCGACACGACCGGTGGGCCAATAGAGGAGTTTCATGCATTTTTTTATTCTCTTATCCCATAATTTCATGATCAGGATTGATGAAAAACATATAGCACCTATTTGTTTATAGTTGGTTTTCAGGTGAGTGGAGTATTTTCAATACAGCGTTTGAATTCCGCGGTCGCATTTGACGTCATACAGTACCTTATACGCACAGTTTTACCATCTGACAGTTTTACCATCTGACTGAATAACATGGTGGCCGAGGTACTGTGTGACGCACGTGGCGTTTGAAAATGAATCATTTTCAATTGCTGTCTACAGTCACCTGAAGTTGACCTAATTATTCTTATAGTTTTTATCCACCTTTAACATTTCGACTTTCACGCTCAGGAAGTGGCTAGTTTGTGTCGGGGGTGGTTTTGAAAAATCGAGACCGACGTCAAGTGGCAGCGATTAATGAGCAATTAATTCTGGCGCCAAGAAAATAATTATTTTCCCTAGCTACCTTTAATATTACGACTCTGACGCGCAGGGGGTGGCTAGTTTGGGTCGGGGTGATTTTGGAAAATCGGGAACGACTTCAAGTGGCAGCGATTAATGAGAAAATAATTCTGGCGCCGGAAAAATAGATTTCGAAGGTCGACGACGACGACCCCCCCCCCCCGGCCCCCGCCTGCGGGGCACTGTCCGTCACCGCTCTATATTATACCGGGTGTCCCATTTTAATTTTCCACCTGATTTATCTCGGAAAGTATTGCTCGGATCGAGTAATAAGTAATATTAAACTTTTAGGATTTGGAGGGGGACGTTTAAAAATAATTTTTTCAATTTTTTCTAATAACAAATGGTGGCGTAAAAATGGAAAACATGTTTTTTTTTAAATGGGAACATGACTTGTTTTGTTCAACAAAAAATCTGTTAGGTCAAAACTAACAACTTTTGTAGGAAACATTTTTCAATTGTTATTAACAATTGTCCATATTTGGCGTGTCTGTGTGTGTGTGTGTGCATGTATGCATACATGCATGCGTGCATGCGTGCGTGCGTGCCAAACATGTACAATTGTTAATAACAATTGAAAAATGTTTTCTACAGAAGATGTTAGTTTTGACCTAACAAATTTTTGTTGAAAATAAGTCTTGTTCCCATTTAGAAAAACATGGTGTCGTAAAAATGACGCACATGTTTCTTTTTAAATGGGAGCATGACTTATTTTCAACAAAAAATTTGTTAGGTCAATACTAACATCTTCTGTAGAAAACATTTTTCAATTGTTATTAACAATTGTGCATGTTTGGCACGCACGCACGCATGCACGCATGCATGTATGCGTACATGCACACACACACACACACACACGCCAAACATGGACAATTGTTAATAACAACTGAAAAATGTTTCCTACAAAAGTTGTTAGTTTTGACCTAACGATTTTTTTTATGAACAAAACAAGTCATGTTCCCATTTAAAAAAAAACATATTTTCCATTTTTACGCCACCATCTGTTATTAGAAAAAATTGAAAAAATTATTTTTGAACGTCTTCCTCCAAATCCTAGAAGTTTAATATTACTTATTACTCGATCCGAGCAGTACTTTCCGAGATAAATCAGGTGGAAGATTAAAATGGGACACCCGGTATAAAGTATCGTTCTATATGCTTCGCCCCCCTGCGCGCTTCCCGATTCAGGTTGATATTATGCAATATTGTTCTAGATAGTGAAAAAAAAGTTGAAAAAATAATTAAAAAATGTATATGGAATGAAAAAAGGGTGATTTTTTTTTCCAAAGTCGCCACGATATGTGCCACGCACGCGAAATATGATAAGCTTGTACAGGGTTTCTAAGGGATTCACTATGTATATGAACCGGGTTTACATAGGGGTTCTGAGGGATTCTTAATATGTACGGGGTTCACGTGGGGATTTTGAGGTATTCCAGAAAATAAAAATATTTACCTCAAAATTCATAATCCCGAACAGCGTGGGATACCATCATAAAAAAATCGCGCCGAATTATCTACTACCTCATACATATCACTTATAGTGGTGTGGAAACGATAATATTCTGATTGAAATCCTGTCATGTCTTTAACTTACTTCGGGTATTTCCGGATGACCTTAGGATTTTTCGGAAGACTTCGGGTCTTTCCGGACGACTTCGGGTCTTTCCGAAAGACTTCGGGTATTTCCGGAAGACTTCGGGTCTTTCCGGACGACTTCGGGTCTTTCCGGAAGACTTAGGGTATTTCCGGAAGACTTCGGGTATTTCCGGAAAACTTTGGGTATTTCCGGAAGACTTCGGGTATTTCCGGAAGACTTCGGGTATTTCCGGAAGACCGCCTCGGGGGCGTCGTCGTCGTCGACCTTCGAAATCTTGACACGGCGGTGGCGGTGGCGACGGCGATATATAGAACGATATATATATAACGCGCGCTCACGTATCGCCTGTGAGTTTCCCCGAGCATGCGCAGTCCGTAAATCTTCAAAACGCTCGGGACCTATGCTCTTTTCGCATGGACTCCGTGCGTTTATGGTACGGAGGTATCTATTATGCGTTCAGCGCATATCGCTCTCGTGCGCTTAGTGCACAGCTCTCGTGCGATCAGCGCATAGCTCTCGTTGGATAATCGCATCGGTGTTTGCCTTTTTCGCATGAGACACTTTTATACTAAAATCGCAAAGTTATTATGCGATAATGGCAATTTTCTCATACCTTCTTCGCATGGAACACTCTCGTGCGAAAATAGCAATAACGCCCATACGATATTCGCAGCAGAGTTCTTTCCGTGTACTAGCAAAAGAATAACACCGCTTCGATAAGTAGATATTAGACCAAGTCACAATTTACTGTTCTCTACCCAGCAAACACATATCCTAGCTGTTACATAACATCGGACCCACAAGGTACCTAACATCGGTTACTTGCATCAACATGTGTGTAATGTCACATTTGTAAGTTACTCACATAAAAGAAATGTAACGTAACTATAATACCACCAGAGCCCCACAAAATAGTATCACATGGGTCAAGTTTAATGAACCTCAATGAAATGTAACAGTTGTTACCTACGTTGAGATAGTAAAATATGATTTTACTGATCATGGCTATGCACGCGTCGTTAGGTAAATATTACATCACCGCTACCTCATGTTCAGCGGTCTCAAATCGGGTTAACTTTCACACGTTATCTCGAGGATCCGCCATTTTCATACTTAGGCGTCCCGGCGTCACGGCGTGTGGCTTGTCCGAGTAGGTGGCTGTAAAAGTCGGCGAATTTTAATCTCAAAAGCTGTCATTCGACGAATTTTTTTTTTCACTACAAAGTTTACACATTCAAATATGTTTATTTCACTCCGTGCGTAAAGTGCGACTTTACGCACGCGAGCGTGCGTCTAATTACGCACGCGAGCGTGCGTCTAATCGGACTTTACACGCGTTTGTGATATAAAATTTGGTTCAATACATGTGCGAAAGTTGTTTTTCCACTCGTGAGATAGTCACCCTCGCTTCCTTTCGCATTCGTATCGAAAAGTACTATTATAGTCTAAGAGCCCACGACACTAAACCTGTCATGATAGATCTCCCAAAGTTCGTACATATAATTCGTCATGGCAGTCATAGGGGAACACAAAATGGCCCTGCTGCCATGTCTGGGACCGGTCAACGCTAAAAAATAAAAAAGAATGAAAAAAAATAAATCTAGGTATCTGACATGATAAGTCTCCCGTATTCTGATTGTTCCTCGAGACAGGGGAGGGGTAGGACTATACGAAAAGGCCATGCTGCCGCTCCCCCGATAAGCCGTATCAGTTGCTGCCGAGAGATAAGCGACACCTCGTACCCAGGTATCTATCATCATCGACCTCCTCAAAAAAAGAAAGCTCATCTGAAAGATCATCAAGTTTTGTGTAAGAAAAACCACTGCTGCTTTTTCCAAACAGGGGAGAAAATGGCGGCAGCAGCGTTTGAAAGTCGCCCTCCACGCAACCGAATTTGGCATTTCAATTCAGTTTCATCAGCAATCACCCGGTTCTTTTCGATTTGTATTATTGAAATACGCCTGCCACTATCACGAACAATAAATTTTACGTGTCGTTGGTTGTTTAAACAAATGATTCTGAGAAGTTTTCAATGGGTTGTTCGTATAAAAAGACATTATACAAGATATCACGAGTGACAAAAACACCGACTTCAAAACCAAACTACTCGACCGATTTCGATGAAATTGAGCCGTTCTCTGTAACAACAACTTAAGTCGACTTAAGTGGTTTTTTTAGGGACGCTTATCTTGGTGTTCCGTACACTATTAGCTATATTCTCTGTAAATTTCGGATGTTTCTACCGACTTCTGACGCTATGATGACCATAACAAGCGGCGCGCGCATCGTGCTCGAGCTAGTCGGTAGTCGCTGCGGCGTGCTCCAGTACGCTTATTTATGTATACACACATGGTGTCGCGCTGCTGCACGGACGCAAGTGTTCATTAATGCTGGTCAACCTGTCAGTCAGATTCAGTTCATCGTTCATCGTCGTAATATTCTGTCTTCTGTGCCTATAAAAAATGGATGAATCAACAACACCGACATCAACAACAGCATCAACTAGCCCTACTGCTAAAGGTAGAGGAAAAAAGAGAAAAGTACGTCAAGACAGATGGAAACAAAACACGAAGAAGGTTACACGGAATAGTGGAAAAAGTTACGATTCGCGAACTGGGAAAAAAGTGCCGAAAAAAAAAATCCGGCAAACAACCGACTGCTGTACGAAGAACTGTTCATCTTTTTTTGAGAATGACCGTCAGCGTGAAATGTTCGAGACTTTTTGGGGCATGACTGACAAACAACATCAAGACACGTTTTTGATTAGTTGCATACAACGACAAGACATCAAGTGTGTCAAATCCGTACCAAAACGCAACAATAGATCATGGTCTTGGAAATATTCTTTCAAAGCAGACGGCCAAGATAAAACTGTCTGTAAAGGATTTTTCGTATCTGTTCTTCAGATTACCGAAGAGAGATTGAAAACGGTGCTTCGATACTGTAAATCAGGTAAATCTAATGTTTGTACAAATTTAATTTATTTACTTTATCTTTTTATGTTTTAATATTATGTTTCTATAAATCTATTGAGTATTCATTGACTCGTTTATCGTAGTCTGATGTCAAAAAAGTGAACAAATATGAAGGTAAAAAAAATCTGGTTTTAACTATGGTAATACTGATTGTTTTAGGTGTGGTAGTCGCTACAGAGAATCGGGGTAAGGATCCGTGCCCAAACAAAATTTCGAGCGTGGTATGGGATTTGGTGAAGAAGCATTGGTCGACTCTTCCACACAAGAAATCTCATTACGGAGGCTCCAAAACCGAAAGGAAGTACTTCGAGAATCCCAACTTGAACGTAAAAATTCTGTTTCTCGCATTCCGCGAATATTATCTTGACACTACAGGGAAACAGCTCTCACTGAAGTACAAAACGTACCATAAGTATTTTCGAGAAAACAGTGACTATTCGTTCAGGCAACGTAAAACAGACGTCTGTGATTTTTGTACCGAATGTAAAATTAAACTGGCAGCAAATCCAGCAGATCCGTGCAAAGAATCGTTCCGTTCGCATGAACTGAAAGTTGAGGAATACAAGATTTTGCGTCAACAGTACACGAAGCAAGTTGACAATGACACTCTAACTGTTGAATTCGACTACGCGCAAAATCTTCCGCTTCCCAAGTTGAACGTCAACGCACAGTTTTACAAGCGTTTATTGTGGCTGTATGTTTTCAATACGCACTGTTTTAATGACCGAGACAGCAAGTTTTTTTGCTTTTTGGAATGCGATGGTGCCAAGAACGGTAACTCTGTATGTAGTTTTTTGAACGACTTTCTTGAAAAAAAAAATGACTGAATACCCTGAACTCAAGAAAGTAGTTCTGCTGTCCGACTCCTGTGGTGGGCAAAATAAAAATAAGTCCTTCGTAAGGTTTTGCGCTTGGTTTTCGGTCAAAGCCGGTGTTGAGATACATCATATCTTTCCGGTGCGCGGTCATTCATACTGTCAATGTGATCGAAATTTTGGTGTTTATGGAAGCGTTTTGAAAAAAGTGCAGACCATTAAGAATCCCACCGAATATCTCGAAATAATGAGGACCGTCAGACACAATCCTAAACCCTTCGTCGCAGAGATGAATGCCCATCTGTTAAAAGAATGGGACAAAGCGTTGGATCCCTGTTTTTTAAGAGTTCCAAAAGCTAAGGGAAAAAAATTCACTATTCAAAAGTACGTGAAGCTATCTTATAAGCCGACAGGTATCATGTCCGTTTACACGGAGTACAACGGTGCCCCGCAAAACTTTGATCTGTTCAAATCGAACGCTTTTGTCAACGAAAATACTGACCTGGCTTTAACAGACCCTATTCCTCCTGGAATCAAGGTAGCTAAAAAAAAAGACGTGCTTTTTTTAATGCCGTTTTTGAAACCAGTGAACAGAGACTGGTACAAAAATGTACTGCAAAGTACATACAACGGCAATGATTGGGCTGAGTCAGACGAAATAGACTCAGACTGAGCCTGCAAAATACCATTTTCAATAACTGATTTGATGATGTGACCTTATTTTTTTTAATGATAATAGCAAAAAACACTTCATTTTATAAAAACTGATTTAGTTATAACCTTTTTTTGTACCCTTCATACATTATTAAAATTGAGAAATGTGTTTCTACAAATAAAAAGTTGTTCTATGGAAAAACCCCTTAAGTCTCACTCCGAACCTTTATGTATCTCGCCGTACTGCGAACTATATTCGATTGATTTATATTCTCATATAACTTTTGGGTACGCCACCTACGTGAAAAAAATTTGTTACTCGCGAAACGCCTCGGTGAAATGGAAATACTAACCGTCAAATCTTCAATCGCCTATTTTCGGCCAAAACTTAAGTCGACTTAAGTTGTTGTTACAGAGAACGGCTCAATTCATATGGGACCAACCTGAAAGTATACTTTTTCGAATAAAAACAGAATTTTCCAAATCGGTTGATAAATGACGGAGTTGTGAGGTAACAAACAAATAATCTGATCATTCATTAAATTTTTACTTTGTTCCACAATATTCAAGTTCACAAGATTAGGTGAAAAACAACTACTAATAACAACTATTCCTAATGAAAAATCTTATTCTTCCTATAAACTAATACTTTTTCTTCTTATGAACTATTCTTTCAAAATAGCTTTTTCGTGAGAAGAATAAAAATTAGTTCATAAGAATAATAACATTTTTTAATCAATAGTAAATGTTCAAAGCTATATCGAAAGAATAGTTCATAAGAAGAAAAAGAATTAGTTCATAGGAAGAATAAGAATTTTCAATCAATAGTAGATGTTCAAAGCTATAACGAAAAAATAATTCATAAGAAGGAAAAGAATTAGTTTATAGGAGAATAAGAATTTTTCATTAGGAATAGTTGTTATTAGTAGTTGTTTTTCACCTAATCTTGTGAACTTGTACACGTATACAACTTTGAATATTGTGAAACAAAGTAAAAATTTTATGAATGATCAGATTATTTGAAAAACCAATCTTCTTTCTTTATTGCCCTCATCCAAATTTCAATACCATTCCATTTTATCTTGTATAATGTCTTTTTATACGTTTTTACGTTTTGAGACCATGAAAAAATAAAATATTGAATTGAAACAAAAAGCCACGTAGCAAACGAGTCAATATATTATATTTCAAGATCACGTTGGATTTTTTTGTTTTAGATCAACCGCCTGTCGGAAATCTTTCGCACTGCAAACCTTGTCAGTTACGGAACATGTTTGACGCCGGCCGCTATATTTACGCCACGAGTGGATATATTTGGATGAAAAAAATCACTCAACATACTTGAATGTGTAAACTTCAGAATAAGAATCAAAAAATAGAATCGAATTGATAGTTTTTAGGCACGATCCTTGAAAACGGACAGCCTTATACATTCGCTATTGCGAAAAACGTCGGATCGAATAAAAATCCTCAAACCATATGGGCTATGTGCAGTTTGGCAAACTGCGCTACCAGTGGCAGCTCTGTGAACCATTGGGGCTTTAAGTTGAGAAAGGACAGAAATCTTTTTGTTTCTACAAATTTAGATGATCATCCAGTAGCCTCAAATTATCTTCAGATGGACAGAAAATGGAGTCTCATTGTACAATTATTGCTCCGCAACAACGACATTCCAATTTCCATAGAAATAATTATTAAAACACGTTGTCAACAGCCGACAGCGGCCATATTGAAACACTTGGCTGTGGCACGATCCGCGCGGAGCAAAGATAATTCTCATGCCTAGTTTCAGACAGATTTACGAGTTGCTTTTGTATCTCGCAATATAATTGAGTATCTGCAAGTCTTTTTCGGATATCTATGACGGCCAGATAACGAAATAAACAACGTCAAACTGTCAAACATTCGAGGTTATGAAGGCTCTACCTGAATCTGTATTCTAAATAGTTGACACGCATCTGATTTCAACATCATAGTAATTAAACGAACACTGAGACTGTGACTGACCGATAATTCCATGAAGCACACTTCGGAAATGAGAAAGTTCATAGTCCTAGAGTGCCATTTTTTACTCAATTAGCACGCAATCAAACGAGACTCGGGAAGACGTGAAGTCGTGAAGTTGGTCGTCAGCTAGCCTTCGACTCCGCCCACGTGCACATAGCCCATAGGAAGCACGTTTTGTCACGTGGAAAGTCGTTTTCAAGCATTTTTGCGAGTGACGTACGTGATCTCCCCCATTTCTTGTAAACACAGTTCCAGCCAAACCGCTAAACCAATTCCGATGAAATGTGCACAGGATACTGTAGTTAGGGAGCTGGTGGCCAAATCGATATATTATTTGCTCATGTTTCACATGGATAGGGATGATCATCCCCAAAGTCACAAAAACGAAAAGGCAGACATCCCGACCTCATTATTATCAGTGGACGAGGTAGTAAGAATGTAAAAAAAAAATCTCTACTAAATCATTTGCTCATGGTTCTAGTATTATGTCCATTAGATTTATTAGGACTCCCGCAAGACAAAAACAAAAAAGCACACATTTTGGTCCCTGACTTTGAGGTGTACAATCTTGAAGTTCACGCAGATTCAAGAGAAAGCGGGTATTACGGCTGATTATTGTTATTAATAATAGTTTTAGTATTGTAACGTTTGGCCGTTACCACCAGGGTCCGCCAGTAAAGAGGCCAAGAAAATCAAGAGAATATGTGAAAAAGGGGCGTTTATTAAGCGACAGATGAGGACCGTTTAAAGTCTGGTCGAAGACTGAATGTTTACAAAAGAAGATGCTGGTTGACGCAGCAAGCAGCACTTCACTTATTTTATGTCTCAACGACGAGTGGGCCGAGGGTAAAGGGTGTCTTCGTAACAGTATTATTAATTTTATTTTTTCATGTACGATATGCGGACGACATACTGATGGTTATCCCAAACGACTCCGTAGATCTGCACTGCTCCAGTTTACCGCAGGGTGTCCGATTGAAAACAAAATCAATTTTTTAGACATTTCAGTCATCAATAACAAAGACTGCCTCCTAACAGATTGGTATCAAAAACCTACGTGGTCCAGAAAGTGTCTCAATTTCCACTCACATCATCATGTACGACAAAAGATAGGTGTCATTACTATTTGACTCTTCGTTTCACTTAGAAAATCTGAGTCTCGTTAGGGAGGTTCTTATTGAAAATCACTATCCTCAGAATTTCGTTCATACTCACGACACTAAACGTCTAAAGTTTCCCTTACGTAATAGGACTCTCCCAGTCAGTGTCAAGGGTTTTGAGAACATTTAACGCATCTTGTGTTTTCAAGAATGTTAATGATTTATCCCATCGGTACAGCAAATTGAAAGATAAACGACCCTTATCTCACACCTCTAACGTGGTCTATAAAATCCCGTATGGAGGCTGTGACGCTTCATATATCGGTCAGACTGGGAGGTGGATCAAAACTCGTGTATACGAACATGATACTAATGTAAACCGCAATCCTGAGGAACATATAGCGCTAACAAAACGTAACATTACATTCGACCATCGGTTCAAATTTAGTGACATACAGGTACTCAAGGGAAAAAAGTCTCAGGAAACGTTTATTTCACGAAATGTGTCAGGTTGTCAGAGACGATACCAGTGTGAACTTACGTAGCGATGTGGACAATCTCTGTGCTACTTACTATGGTTTATTTTAATTCTGTGTGAAAGCTAAGGTGAAAATTGAAAATTGTTGTAATTCTCTTTTCAAATTAGCTCCCGGTAGATGAGGTCTTGCCTTCACGTGTATTCGTGGTTCAAACTTGCCGTTATCTGTCTCGAACAATACCTTACTTTTGTTCTGCCTCGTATTGATTGACTATTGATCTCTGTTTTTATTGGTATTTGCCCCTGACAAGTCTTCTCCGGTGTCATCGAATACACTTATGAAGTGAGTAGGTTATTCTTGACCGCCAGTATATTTTGTAGAGATTTTTTTATTCTTAGATATGTAGGATGAAAAGGACCCTGCTAAAAATTTCCCCCCAAAAAAAACAGTCAGGATTCCATTCCAAATTACGAGGTGGAGAATTGGGGTGGGGAATTTCCTGACTCGGAAATTCAGTTCCTGAAGTGAAAAAGGGCCCGACTAAAGTCGTTAATTTGGAACAGGGTCCTGACTGGTCTTCTCGGGAATTTTTAGGAGGGAAACATTGATTTGTTTACGTTTCGGCTCTGATTTGAGCCCTTCCCAGAACCAATAATTTATTCAACATCTGACAAGGTAGAAGAAGAAAAACTCAGAGTTACATACATGATTCAACTTGATACAGGACATCAAGATCTAAACTTCAACCGAAATTATAGTCGATCGATTTGGATTGTCGTTTATATTGGACAGACATGCCGACAACTACACACTAGAATCAAAGAGCATTAAAATAATGTTAATGAGTCGGCTAATAGACACACAGCTTTAAGAGCATGCTCCAGTCATTCTTTACTCTTCTTTACAGACCGTACCCGGTTTTCACTTGTTTTCACTGATAGCAAAGCCTACTATACGCGTCACGAGCGCGGAAAAGGAACCAACAGCGCAATTCTAGATCGAATTCCGAAGATGTATATCGGAAAACTTCTTTGTTTTATGCAACAATGAAGACGTATTCTTGAAAACTGCACAAAATGGTAATTGTCGATGTCAAGCGGTGGACGCGGCCATGATTGTGAGTTTCGCCCGTTCATCATGACGGTTATTGGCGTCAGCTTACTAGCTTTCCCGCGCATTCCTTTCCAACTTGTTGTGTTGTAACAATTCAACGGACAATCGCTGTCTTTTATCGTCTTCCTTGTCAACTGAAAATAATGACCAAGATGGAGAAGTGGGCCCATTACCAAAAAAAAAGTATTGAGAAGTACTCATAGTACCGCAGTACTTAAGCACAACTGTACTGATTTCGCGTACGCAAGCGTGCATATAATCGGACTTTACGCGCGGTTGTGATGAAAAATTTTGTTCGATACATGTGTGAAAGTTGTTTTTACACACGCGTATCGAAACGTACTATTTCAACTGTGTAGATATAATATAGTATTACAAATCTTCGCCCTGCAGTATTGAATTCAATCAAAAGCGGTTTTATACATTACAGCTGCACTTATTATAGTCCATAAGAAGTAAATAATAGCTAGCAAAGAAAGTTCTAGTACTCAGTGTAGTATAAAGCTGTTACTCAGTACATAATAAGTACTCATACCGTGTACACGCAGTATGACTACTGTATGTATGTATGTATGTTTATTTAATGTTCCCCTTGGGGTTACATGACTTCACATTTCCTTAACTTCTATTCTTAACACATTACTTACATTATTTTACATTTCTTTATACATTCGCTTAATATTACTCTTATTTACTATTTTTCTTTGGTCTTTGCTTTGGTCTTTGCTTTTGCTTTGCTTTTTTATTTGCCTTTATGCCACCACTTGCCTCTTTTCTACCTTGCCCTCTTTTGTTTCTCTTTGCCCTTGCTCATGTTCCTTTCTTTACTCGTTTGCCTTGTTTATGCCCGCGCTTGCCCATTTTATTCTTTACTTAGTTTTTACTTCACTTCCTTTCATTCATCCACGCATTCATTAGCCTCTTATGTCTTACAATTAGCCTACTGCCTTCATTCGCTGACTCCCGTTTCCCATTCTCTCCTTTCATTCCTCGCTCTCCATTCTCTTACACCTTCAATTTCCCTCATCCACACCTCTCCTTCCCCCTCCTGTCCAAGCAGTTGCCCCACCTTTTCCTGCCAGCTTTCACTTTTATCCCTTCCTCCCATGCACCCTTCCCATACGTGCTCCCACGTCTCCTCTTCCATTTCACATAGCCTGCACAACCTGTTTTCTTCCTCTTCCCAATACTTCGCTTCTCTCACTTCCCCCCCTAGTCTAAACCTCGCTACCCTTTGCCATCTACTCTCTCCCCATCCCTTTCTCAGGTATTCTGGCACACCGTCGCTCTTTATTCCTTTGTACCATTTGTTGTATCTCGAGCCCCAGATTTTTTCCCATCTTTCTTCTCTTTGCTTCTCTTGGTCCCTTCTTTCTATTTCCTCATACCCAATTCTTTGCTCCACCCTCCCGTCGTTTGGCTCATGGTCCCCTATTTCCCACACGTTCATGAATTTTTTCCTATCCTCTTCCCACCCCGATATAGCTGCTCCCCTCCGTTTTCTCTCTTTTACTTCCTCCCAGCACTTTCTCGCCAATTCGCTTCCTTTTCCTTCTTCCAGCCTTCTTTCGAAATTCCATGCCCTTTTTCCTGCCTTTGTCCTCAGTTTTGCTCTCATTAGCTCCTCCCTTACCATATATCCTGGCGTTCTCCAGTCTACCCCCAACGTCCATCTTATATATCTTTCCTGCAACGCTTCCATTCCATTCCATTCCCTCCACCCCCATATCTCCGCTGCGTACTCCGCTACTGTCCACACGAGTCTGTCGAACAGCCACAATCTCCTCTCCCAGTCTTTTGCAAATCTTCTCTTTCCTATGCCCCATACCTGCTTCATCACCACGCCAGCTTTCCTTACTCTGTCTCTCACATGTGCTTCCTGCCCTCCGTTTTTCATTACCACATATCCCAGATACTTAAATTCCTTCACCTCCTCGATCTTCTCTTCTTTCCAGTTCCATTCCATTCCCCCGTTTCTTCCTCCTCCCTTTCTGCATCTGTTTGTTATTGCGTTAATAAATGCTTATATCTCGTATCTTTTTGCTTTAATACCTTCTTTATTTATTGAAATACATTATCGCGCGTTTTTGACGAGACGCGTTGTTCGCCATCTTCGTACAGAGAGAGAGTCTCGGCTCACGCCGCTTCAACCTATACACCTAAAGGTCCCTAGACTTTGAATAGTCCCTAGGCACTAGACTCTAGTGAGATCGGACATGCGTGGTATCACGAACATGCCGCCCGCCTTGAAAGAACGCTTTCAAAACTCAAGCTTTCGTGGATATTATGTGAACAATCTTCTTATAAACTGAATCATTTTTCTTAACATATAATTAAACAATTCTTTGAAATATCCATAGTCAGTCATGAATTGAAATAAATAACATATCACTTATAACTAATAAATGTCTAAGATGTAATTTGTAATACTCTTAGTGGTAATAAAAGTTGAGGTAAGTAACATTTGACTTATGACTAATAAATATCTGAATATTTTCTTCATAAACAACGAGATAATCATCTGATATATAATCGAGGTAAGTTTTAATACTAATTTAAACATAAACAATCAATATTATTTATCTGTTTCTTTCAAACTTCTTCAGGGATGGCACAGAGCTTGCGTACTGCTCTTTTAAAGGTGCCGGTCGCAGTTCGTACTGTGGCCACTCGGACGATACCATCTTCACCTGGATGGACTGCTAGGACTCGAGCCATGGGCCAATGTAGTGGAGGTGAGTTATCATCGATGAGTAATACGAGAGAACCGATTTTTAGATTGGTTCCATTCTTGTGCCATTTCGTTCTAGTTTGCAATGTGTTCAAGTATTCACGTCGCCAGCGCTGCCAAAAGTGCTGATGCAATTTTTGAAGGTGCTGCCACCTTGTCAACCGATTATCGGAAACATCATAATAATATTTCTGTGCAGGTGCGAGTAGTGAGTCTCCGATAAGGAAATGGGACGGGGTGAGAGCTGTCATGTCGCTGGGATCGGATGATATAGTGGTAAGTGGACGGGAATTGAGGACCGCCTCTATTTCTATCAAAAGGGTGTTATACTCTTCATACGTGTATGTCAAGCCTTGAAGGGTTATTTTGAGATGCTTTTTTACGCTTTTTACCGCCGCTTCCCACAAGCCTCCAAAATGGGGAGATCGTGGTGGTATGAAATGCCAAGAGATCCTTTGCATGGCCAGCTTCCTTGTAATTTCCTCTCTTGATTGTGTTAGAAATTCGAAAACCTCGGTGAGATCTCGATTAGCGCCTACAAAGTTAGTTGCGTTATCCGAATAGATATGGGAAGGCGTCCCTCTTCTTGCGGCAAATCTTCGCAATGCGGCTAGGAAAGCCTCGGTAGTCAAACTGCTCACTAGTTCAACATGCACCGCCTTGGTACTAAAGCAGACGAATACGGCAACGTAAGCTTTAGCCATAGGTACCCTGCCTCTTCTCTTGTTTTCTCTGAGCTGGAATGGACCAGCGTAGTCTATTCCACATCGGTCGAACGGTCTACTGAACTCTTCCAGTCTTGCTTTTGGCAAATCTGCCATCATAGTTTTGATTGGCGTTGGTTGATACCGGAAACACTGCAGGCAATTTCTTGTGACCTTTCTAGCTTCTCGACGTCCAGACAGAGGCCAGTATTTTTGTCTTATTGAGTTCAAAAGAAGCTCCGGACCGCAGTGTAACAGTCGACGATGCTCTTGCTGCATGATTAATTCCGTTACGAAGTGTCTTGACGGCAAAACGATGGGATGTCGTTGAGTTTCTAGTATGTCCGCATGTGCTAACCGACCACCCACGCGAATGAGTTTGTCATCACCTAGGAATGGTTTCAGCGTGAGTAGAGTACTGTTGTGACTCAACTGTTGATGAGCTTGTAGTTGCTTGATTTCTAGCTGAAATCTTTCCTTCTGAACCATGCGTATTATGGAAGTGTCAGCCCTTTGTAGTTCTTCTACGGTCAACGGACCCACGTCGTGATTGCCCTTGGCCTTGTTGATGAACCTGTGACAGTAGGCTACGACGCGTAGTAGTTTGTCGTACTTTGAATATTTAAATAGGACGCTTAGCGGTGAGTAAGTTTATACTAATACTTGGATTTTTCGTTCGATGACTTCTTCTTGCTTGTAGACTGGCTGCTCAGGCCACACTTCTGTTGATAACCAATGGGGTCCTGCCCACCATAGTTGGTTGTCAAGCAATGCGTCTACTGGTACGCCTCGCGATAGGAGATCTGCAGGATTCTCTTTCGAGGGTACATGGAACCATTGGACTTCTGGAACAAGTTCCTGTATTT
Source organism: Euura lappo (assembly GCA_018257835.1). Lineage (NCBI taxonomy): Eukaryota > Metazoa > Arthropoda > Insecta > Hymenoptera > Tenthredinidae > Euura > Euura lappo. The sequence goes on along the minus strand of JAEUYN010002371.1, from coordinate 130,766 downwards.
CCGCTACCCGGTTGGCAACGAAAGTCTTCAGCGTGTGTGGCTGAGTCTTGACCCAACTCAACACAATAGTAGAGTCACTCCACAGATGAGTGTATCTGACCTTTTCTCCCAAGGCCTTCCAGACGACGGTCATGAGTCGTGCAAGTAGTAATGCTGCGCTTAGTTCGAGTCTGGGTAGTGACACCGACTTGAGAGGTGCTATCTTAGACTTGGAACATAGCAGGTATGATGAGATTATTCCATCGATGTCTTGATAGGCACAGTAAATGCAGGCTCCGTACCCCTTCTCCGATGCGTCGCTAAATCCATGAAGGTCCATGTTCGGACCGGCATTCTTAGGATTTATATTCCGTGGGATTCTCAATCGATTTAGTTTAGGCAAGGCGCGATAATAATTGCACCAAATCGAGTAGAGTGATTGAGGTACTGACTCATCCCACGAGAGCTGTAGCTTCCACAACTCTTGCATAATCATCTTCGCGGTGATCATTATCGGACCGATGAGCCCCAAGGGATCATAAATTCTTGCTATTTGTGATAATATGCTTCTTTTCGTAGGTTTCCACCCTTCTTCAACTTCGACGGTGTACTGCAGTGTGTCTTGTGCTGCGTTCCACAACAAGCCGAGAGTCTTCAATGTGTCTTCCATCTTCAGGATCATCAATTCGTCGGCTCGATTTTCCTCTTCTAGATGTTCCAACACCTTGGCGTCGTTACATCTCCACTTTCGTAGGGGGAACTTGGCTCTAGCCAATAATTCTTGAAGCTGTTTTTGTAACTCTTGAGCTTCGTTGAATGAGTCACAACCTGTTAATATGTCGTCCATATAACAGTCTTGTTGCATTGCTCTTGCCGCAAGGGGCAGTTCTGAGCCTTCTTCTCTAGCCACCTGTTTAAGGCACCGCATGGCTAGATACGGAGCACACGACGTGCCGTATGTGACCGTGTTCAGGGTGTACTCCTGTACGGGTTGATTAGGATCTGATCTCCATAATATACGTTGAAGATCTCTGTCTTCTTCTGCGATAAGGATTTGTCGAAACATCATTGCCACGTCAGCGGTGAGAACATACTGATGTGTCCGGAATCGCAGGATGATGTCGACTATGTCTTCTTGTAGGTTAGGACCAGTTAGTAACTTATCGTTCAACGAGGTTCTTAGTGAAGTTTTAGCTGAGCCGTCGAACACGACACGCACCTTTGTCGTCAGGCTCGTGGTTCGCACGACTGGCTGATGCGGTAAGTAGTATACCTCATTCGTAGACTTCTTTGTTTCCTCCTTAACAGGCGTCATGTGCCCTAACTCCTCGTACTCAGTTAGGAACCTCACGTACTCTGCTTTTAGTTCGGGCTCTGCTTGAAGCTTGTATTCTGTGCTCCTCAGTCTTCTTAGCGCTCCTTGTCTTGACTCTCCTAGTTCCACCGCTGGGTCCACAGGTAGTCGTAGTATGAATCTTCCTTCTGGCGTGCGCCTGACTGTTTCGTTGTAGTGCTGTTCGCACAGCTTTTCTTCCTTTGTTGGATATTTCTTGAGTGTTATTTCTTCCATTCTCCAATGTCTTTCCATCGCTTCGTCAGCACGTTGATTCACAGCTAGACAGTGTATTGCTATTCTTCCTTGAGGAGCGCTTCTCATCTCTCCTCCAATGACCCAGCCTAGTAAAGTCTTTTGGAGTATCGGTTGATCCTTACCCAGTCCTTCTCTTCCCACACATAACAGATGCCAGAATAGGCCTGCTCCGATAAGTAGATCGATTGCTCCTGGAGTGTCGTACTTAGGATCCGCCAGACGTATGTGTGGTGGAATATTCAGGACTTGGGTATTTATCTTGACTTGCGGTAGTGAGTCAGTAATAGAGTCTAGCACGAGACATTCTATTGTTGCTTGGTAACTATTGTGTAGTGATTTCAGCTTCACCGACACTGACTCGCTTATATTCGACCTGCTTCGGCTTACACCGCTTATGGGGATATTTACTTTGTTGCTTGGTAGCTTCAACTTGCTGAGGAATGCCTTGGTGATCAAGCTGGACTGAGATCCCGGGTCCAGAAGTACTCTACATCTCTTTGGATTTCCTTCCGCATCGAATACATGCACTTGGGCTGTCGAAAGGATTACTTGTGAGTGAGTTTTCTGCATATGGGTTACGATTGACGCTCCCTCTTCTTGGGTTTGGTTGATTGGAGTCTGCTCTTCCAATTCGTCTTGATCGTGAGAACAATAGGCTGAAACTGTGGCCTTCGTCTTCGATTCTTCTTTGCTTGATCTTGTCGTTGTGTCGCTCTGATCTGTAGCTTGTTCTCGTTGATTGCCACCATGGTAAGTTCCTTTTTCCATATGTAGCAGTGTGTTATGTTTTCTGGAACACCTTTTACAGGAGGATGAACTACAGTCTTGGGCATAGTGACCCTTTCTTAAGCAGTTAATGCAAAGATGCTTGTTGTTAGCTTCGCTTTGCCTTTGCGGGATCGTTAACTTGATAAACCCTTCGCATCGGTTGATGAAATGTGAACCTTCACAATATCCGCATTGGGCAGTAGTTGCAGCTAAAGCAACTTTACCTTCTGACTTCTTGACGTTAAATGGTTTCGTGTTGTTCTGCTTGGAGGCAGTTCCCTCGACGAGTTCCAATGTATGGCAGCGGCTCGTCAGGAATTCAATCCACTGTTTCATCGTGGGCATACTTCCTTCTTCTTTGTTGCCAGTGTAGACTTCCCAGTCTTTTCTGGTGTTGAAATCCAACCTGCTGCTTAGAATATGGATTAAAACGGTGTCCCATTTATCCACTGGTTGTCCAAGGGACTGCAGCGCCCTCATGTGCGTTTGAATCTTGTCGATGAATTGGCGCAGCGACGATAGACTTCCCTTAGTTACTGCTGTGAGGTCAAAGAGTTCCTTCATGTGAGTGTTTATTATTAACCTCTTGTTTTCATATCGTTGAGTCAGTAGTGACCATCCGATTTCGTAATTTTCTTCCGAAGTCTCCAAGGATTGAATTACTTGGAGCGCTTCATCTTTTAGCGAACTTCTTAGATATTGAAACTTTTGAACATCGCTGAGCTTCGTATTAGAGTGTATCAGCGACTTGAAGGAATCTTTGAATAATAACCATTGGTCATAGTTACCATTGAATGTTGGCAACGTCAAAGTTGGCAGTTTAACGTTGGTTCTTATCCCTTCGTCTGCGGGAGCTGCGCCTTGAGCTGGCGCATTGTCTGCTGGAGGTGGCGGAGGCGCTGGAATCTTCGCTTTACCCCTTTCGATGACTTCGAAATATTGATCTTCAAACAAGCGACGTGCTTCTTCAAACTGCTGCTCCAATTGGTGGACAGCTCCGAGATCCTGTTCTCCGTTTTCGTTTATTGTCTTGGATAGGGCGATAGCTTCTACGTCCGCTTGGATCGCTTCGAACGTATTCATTAACCCTTCAGCCTTACTTAATCTGTTGGGCAACTGCGATATCGTTGCATCTGTACATGTCTCAATGAAACTTTGGAATCTCGTGAGTTGGGCCTTAATTTGACCGCGTTTGAATATTAACTCTTTCAACTCAGTCATCTTGTCTTTTGTCGTCGTGAAGGAGTAGAAATTGGGACTTGGGATATAATTAGCGGGAAGAGAGTTTGAGACTCACTTACCTCTGCCGGTTACTTTCTGCTTCTGCAATGCCCAATCTCCTCTGAATTCCTTGTTGAACCCCCAGTCCGCGTTGACAGGCAGCTTCTTCTTGTTTGATGTGTCCGTGTCTACGAACGACGCTCGCTTGTGTGTGCGTGATCGACGCTTCCTTCTCGAATGTGTTCGTGTGTACGAACGACGCTTGCTTCTTCGATGTGTGTGTGTGTACGAACGACGCTTTCTTCTTGGATGTGTGCGTGTGTACGAACGACGCTTTCTTCTTGGATGTGTGCGTGTGTACGAACGACGCTTTCTTCTTGGATGTGTGCGTGTGTACGAACGACGCTTGCTTCTTCGTGTGTACGAACGACGCTTGCTTCTTCGATGTGTGCGTGTGTACGAACGACGCTTGCTTCTTCGATACTTAAACTTCACTTTTAATTGTTAATTTAGATGAACATTTATGCACTTGTTCACTTAGACTTGTTGTTTCTTTGTTTCAGGTCGGAGCCGGGAGCGTCCCAAGCGTGTCTATGCCGGTTTCACTCGCGGTCACTTATTGTCTTTTATTTTCACTTTCTGGATCTACGAATCCACGCTCGAAGGACCATGTTTGTTATTGCGTTAATAAATGCTTATATCTCGTATCTTTTTGCTTTAATACCTTCTTTATTTATTGAAATACATTATTGCGCGTTTTTGACGAGACGCGTTGTTCGCCATCTTCGTACAGAGAGAGAGTCTCGGCTCACGCCGCTTCAACCTATACACCTAAAGGTCCCTAGACTTTGAATAGTCCCTAGGCACTAGACTCTAGTGAGATCGGACATGCGTGGTATCACGAACAGCATCTCATTATCTTGGTCTTTTTCGCGTTCAGTGTTAGATTCTTTTTTTCTAGATATCTCTCCAATCTCCTTATCAATATCTTCATTCCTTCTTCGTTTTCCGCCATCAGTGCCACGTCATCTGCGTATGCTAGCGTGTACACCCTTCCTCTCCCTAGCTTCACCCCTGCCGCCTCCCCCGCTCCGCTCATCTCCTCTTCCATGTCTGCTATTAGCAGATTGAATAAGAATGAGCTCAGCGGGCATCCTTGTCTAACTCCCCTCACTGTCCAGAATTCCTCACCCACCTCTCCTCCTACTTTCACTCTGTTTTTTGTTTCATTATAAATCTCTTTCACTCTCCTTACTAGTTCCATCCTCACACCCCTCCCTCTCATTGCTTCCCAAAGCACCCCTCTGTTTACCGAGTCAAATGCCGCTTTCAGGTCAATAAACATGACTACCATCTTTCCCTTCTTCCTATTTATTCTCCTGTTGATCAGGTGATTCAATACAAAGATGTTATCCACCGTTCCCATGCCGTTTCTAAACCCTGTCTGGTTATGGGGTATCATCCTGTCTCTCTCCATCTCCTCTTCTAGTCGCCCGGCCAATACTGACGCATATATTTTATATAGTGTCGGCATTAGTGTTACCCCTCTATAGTCCTCTGCTTTTTCCCTCCCTGATTCTTGACTATCGGCACGATCCATCCTTCCTTCCACACTTCCGGGAACCCTGCCCCTTTCCAGACTTTGTTGCAGATCTTCCATACCCACTCCTCCACCTCTTGTCCTCCGTATCTCCATATTTCGTTTACTATTTCATCTCCCCCGGGTGCCTTCTTGTCTTTTAGCTTAGCTATTGCCTTTCTTATTTCTTCTCTGTTTATTTCTGGCTCTTGGTCTTCTTCGCTTTTTTCATTCTCTCTCCCCTCGCTCTCTATTTGCTCCACCCCTCCTAACAGCTTCATAAAGTGTGCTTTCCGTTCTTTTTCTTCTATTCCTTCCTCTACTTTGCGCTCTCTCCGTCTCTCCCTGTTCAGCAACTCCCATACTTTACTTTCCGTTTTGGCCTCGTATGCCTCTCTCATGAATCTCTCATTCTCCTCCTTTCTTTTTGCCTCACACATTTTGTTATATTCTCTTTTTTGGTTTCTGTACCTTTCTTCGGTTGCATCCTCTTTTCTCCATTCCCTTAGCGCTCTCCTTACTTCTTTCTTTTTATTTCTTGTTTCCTCATCCCACCACCCTTTCTTTCTTGTTGTTGCCCTCTCTTCGTTTCCCCTCCTTTCTTCTTCCGTTTCCTCTGCTACCCTTTTAAACTCTGTCACTCTCCTTCTATCTCTTCATTCAGCTCTCTTTCCGCCTCCTCCTCCCATCTTATTTCGTTTCTAAATCTTTCTCTCCCCTCCGTCGTCCAGTTCCCTCTGACCACCTTCGTATTTTTTCTCTTTTCTGCCCTTGTCAACTTTTTTGCCTCTATTTCCACTATTACTGGGTGGTGATCTGAGTCTATTCTGTCCCCTATTTCTAACTTCATTACTCTTTCTCTCACTTCCAAACCCCCTATGGCATAGTCTATCACCGTCGTTCCCATTTCTCCTGTAAAGGTTATCTCTCCCTCCTCATCCCCTTTCGTATTCCCGTTCATTATTGACCATCCCATCTCCTCGATTATTTCCAACATCTTCCTTCCACTTCCGTTCACCTTCTTGTCCTTTGACTATCTTGGGTTCTCTTCCTTTCTTTCCGCTCCCCAGTATCCTCCGCCCTCTTCTCCCGTCCTCGCGTTAAAGTCACCCCCGACTAATACCTTTCTCTTCCTTCCCTCCTGTTCCACGTATTCTTTTACCTTGTTCATCTTTCTTTCCGTGTCTCCGTTTATATACAGGCCTATTATCGCCCACTTCTCTCCTTTCATGTTCACTTCAGCCATAAGAAATCCTTCTTCTTTCTGCTCAGCCCCTACTACTCTTTGTTCTGCGATTTCTTTCCTTACTCCCACCAACATCCCGCCTATAGCTCTCCCCTTTCTGTGTTCCCTTCTTGCATGTTGCGCCTCCCATATATACCCCTTTGGCAGGTTGCTTCTTACTTTTCCCCACCCTTTTTCTTCTAGCCATGTTTCGCTGAGAATCAACGCGTCCCATTCCCCTAACTCCATCCAGAATTCTTTGTCTTTCTTTGCCAAGCCTGCTACATTCCAAAAAGCTACCTTCCAGCTTCTACTTTCTTCTTCTCCTCCTTTTTCATTATCCGTTCTATTTTCCCCACCCTTTTGCCTTTGTCCTTTTATTCCCTTTCTCTCTCCAGTCCTCTTCCTCTGCCTCTCATCCAGCTCGCGCATACCCTTGTCCCTCTGCCTCTCCCTCGGTTTAAATCCCCACCTCTTCCTCTGTGTCTGCCTCTTACCTCCGTCCATGGTTCCTGCCCATTCTCATCCTGTTCCATCTGCTCCACTTCCTCGCTCTCTTGTCCTTCTCCTTGCTCGGTTTCGTTTTTTTCCCTTTCCTTTTCACCCTGTCTGCCGGTTTGTCCCAGTGCCCTGGAAGCTATTTCCTTTACCGCTATTAGCTCTTCTTTTTTCTCGTCCCAGATCCATTTATCCCCGTTTATCCACAGTTTCCCATACCCTATTTTCACCGTCTTACCTTCCCTATCCTCTTTCGCCGCTATATCTCGCAGTGTCCACCTCATTTTCCGTTCCCTCCATGTCAGATCATCCTCTATTCTCTCCTCCCTTCCCCATAGCTTATTTTTATTCTCCATCACCCTCAGCTTTTGCTCGAGGTTGCCTAGCTTGGCTATCACCATTTCCGCTACCTGTTTTCCTCTCGTTTTGATTCCTCTCACTTCTTTAATTTCTACGTTTACTCCTATTACTCTCATCAGTTCTTGGATCTTCTCTTTCTCCTTCCCTGTCTCCACCCTTACTCCTTTCACTAGGATATTCTGCTTTCTAGACTCCCTTTCTTTTTTCTCCATCGCCCATTCCATGTCCTTTATTCTCTCTTTCCACCCTTTTTCCTTCGAGTTCTCCGTTGTGTTCACGCCATCCCCCTCTTTGTTATCTTTTTCCTCTGCTGGTTCATTTTGTCCTCCTTTTCTTTCTTTTTCGGCTGTTCTATTTTCTAGCTGTTTTATTCTTTCCTCCAGGTCTTCTTTCTTTTTCTCCCAATTTTCTTCCCTTCTTATCCCTTCTTTCTTTACCTCGTTGATCTCTGCTCTTAGTTTTTTATTTTCCTCCTTCATTACTTCTACGGCTTTTCTCATCTCGCTTCTCAGGCTCTCAATTACTTCTTCCGCTTTCTCTTCAGCAGACTTTCCGCCCCCCGGCGATCTGGTTATTATCCTGCACTTCGCCGCTATTCGTTCATCATCGTCCTCAGGTTCCGTCACGCTCTTATTCTTCTTCCTTTTCTCTCCTATTTCAATCTTCGCCTTCCACAACTCGGGTAGCGAGTTCACATTTCCCACGCTCATGCTTCTTTCTCTTTCCCTCCATAGCTTCATGACGTTACTCGGCCGCCCTGGCTTTCTCTTTACCTCCTCGCCTCCATTGGCCGTCGGTTCCTTATCCCCCATTACCCTACTTGCCTACGCTCAGTAACCTATCCTCCTTTACTCTTTACCTACAGCCGTTACTTATCTACTGCTACCCGTCCTACCTTTCCCTGCTCGCCCCGAGGTGCTGCTACTATCTTCTATCTATCTTTCCCCTGGATCTATTTCCCGCGCTTTTCCCTAACCTCAAAACTGTCACTTTTCTTTTCTACTCACCCCTTTTAAACCATCCCTTTTCCGCGTCTCTTTTTTAGCCAATCTCTTGGCTTTCTATCTCAACTTTACTTTCCCTTCTTTCTTCCGCACCCCTCAACCTAATTTTACCAAAATTCTCTTTCACACACTTCACACTTTCGCGAACCACCTTACTCATATACACCGGAAACGGAAGTCCAGTATGACTACTGAGTGCACACAGTACTAGTACTCGGTACAAGCCGTATGAGTACTGAGTACAGATCGTACTAGTACAGATAGTACTGAATACTAGTACTCTGCACAAGCCATATGAGTACTGAGTACACATAGTACAAGTACTCGGTACACGCAATACCAGTACTCAGAACACGCAATACTAGTATTCAGTAAACGCAATACTAGTACTCAGTACACGCAATACTAGTACTCAGTACAGAAAATATTAGTACTTACGAGGGGAGGCTCAGATAGGTTCATCGAGTTAGGGGTACGGACTTCGCGTGGTTATAGTGTGGACAGGTACTAAGAAAAACCCACAAGAGACAGCCGCCAACTCGGCCCGGTTGCCGAGAAATCGCGGGTTGAAAATTTCGAATAATTTATTTATTTTTTTTTTTCTTCAAATTTCCAATTTAATATTACTTCTAATTCTTTTAGTATTATTCTAATTCAAAAATTACCAATTTTTGTATTATTAGCGAATACGTGAGCCACAATTTTACGATTTCGCGGACCCTCCGTCAATTTCGGCGAATCAATGTCCCAATCGGATCGGCAGGTATAAATTTGTTATCATCTTGTCCAAAAACTTCCATGAAATATGAACACGTGGTTTACGTGAACTAATTTCGTAGTACATTCATAAAGTATCCCGATTTTCGAATAATAAAGCGAATTCTTGTATTTACTGTCAACATATATTTCCTGGTACTCCATTGAAACACTTTCCTACACGTCACTCCATTCAAGGAAAAACGAAAGTAAATCGTAAAATTGTGGCTCACGTATTCGCTAATAATACAAAAATTGGTAATTTTTGAATTAGAATAATACTAAAAGAATTAGAAGTAATATTAAATTGGAAATTTGAAGAAAAAAAAAAATAAAAAAATTAGTTCGAAATTTTCAACCCGCGATTTCTCGGCAACCGGGCCGAGTTGGCGGCTGTCTCTTGTGGGTTTTTCTTAGTACCTGTCCACACTATAACCACGCGAAGTCCGTACCCCTAACTCGATGAACCTATCTGAGCCTCCCCTTGTTAATACACGAAGTACTAGTACTCAGTATACGAAGTGCTGCTGTTTCGTGTCCACCTCCTGCCAGCCCGTCTTGTCGAGCCATTTCTTGAAGATTTTTATATCCTCCGTCTTCCACCCTTGCACCTTTCTCTTGGCTGTCCTCTTCTGGGGTTCGGCTCCCCTGCCTTCTATTCTTACCACCAGCGGTTGGTGGTCCGAGTCAATTCTGTCCTCCACCTTGAGCTCCCTAATGTCGTACCACGCCTCTCCGTTCGCTATCACGTAGTCGATCGTGGTTCTGTGTGTTCCTTTCACGTACGTAATCCCCCTCTCCTCGTCCCCGCTCACATTCCCGTTAGCTATCGTCCAACCTCTTCTAGCCGTGAGGTCCAGGAGGGCCTCTCCTTCGGCGTTGGCCGTCTTGTCACACGCCGTCTTGTCACCTCTTACCGTCTCCTGGTCTGTGTCCCCGTCTCCTGCCCATCTGCTGCCTCCTTCTCCGATCCTGGCGTTGAAATCTCCTCCGACGACTAGCTTACCCTCCTCGGTTTCTTCGCCTACCCACTCATCTATCTCCTTCAGTTTCCTTCTATCTCCCCCCGAGTGTACACCGTTATCATGATCCAGGTCTCTCCGTTGGTTCTAAACTTCCTTCTCATCGCCCCTTCCACCGCAGGCTCCTCGTCCTCTTCCGCCGCGACCGCCTTTTTGATCCCTGTAACGACCCCTCCCTTAGCTCTGCCCTTCCTAGCCTCTCTAGTCGCCCTAATAATTGTGATTAATATCTTATTATTATTATTATTATGGAAAAAATTGAAATTTCGTTTTTCACAACATTTTCAAGATAAAAAAATTGAATAATAAAGGGCGTATACGACTCTATACCTCTGCCTTGTCTAATTTTCGTATGATGAAACTTGAAAATTTCGAATATTCTGTGCGTTTCACAATATTTTAAAGTGTTGGTGGAAAAACAAAAAAAAAAAAAAAAAAAAAATGGCGCATAAGTTTTCATTTCCATTCACAAATTTCACCATTTTCGTTATTATCATAATAATAATTGTTATTATCATAATAGCATAATAATAATTGTTATGATTATTAATAATATTATTATTATTGTTATTGTTATTGTTATTGTTATTGTTATTGTTATTGTTATTGTTATTGTTATTATTATTATTATTATTATTACAATTTCCGAAATAATAATCATAACAATTATTATAATAATGATAATTATTATTATCATTGAAAAAAATTTACTCGAAAGTGGTGTGAATGAAAATGAAAACGTATGCGCCATTTTTTTTTTTCGTACTAACACTGAAGTCCTGTGAAACGCACAGAATAATCAAAATTCCGATTCTTTTGAGAGATTTTCAAGTTTCAGCATAAAAAAAACTAGATAAGGCAGAGTTGTCAAGTCGTATACGCCCTTTATTTTTATTTTTTTTTTTTATCTTGAAAATGTTGTGAAAATCGGAATTTCACTTCTTCTATGCGTTGCACAAGACAAGAGTATTTGTGAAAAAAATGGCGTACTACGACTATACGACTTTATACCGTTGCCCTGTCAATGTTTTTTTTTTTTTTTTAATTTTGAATTTTGAAAATTTCACATGAAGAACTCTGAAATCAGACTTTTTTATGCGTTTCACAGGATTTTAGAGTTTTTGTAGAAAAAGAAAAAAAAATGGGGCATAGTTTTCATTTCTATTTACAAATTTCACCACTTTCGAGTAAATTTTTTGCAAAGATAATAATAATAATTATCATATTGTTATTATCATAATAATAATAATTATTATCATAATATTATGATAATAATTGTTATTATTATTATTATTATCGTCATCATCATTATCGTCGTCATCATCATCATCATTATCATCATTATTATTACGGAAAAAATTGAAATTCCGATTTTCACAACATTTTCAAGATAAAAAAAAAATCGAATAATAAATGGCGTTTACGACTCTATACCTCTGCCTTGTCCAGTTTTTTTCATGCTGAAACTTGAAAATCTCTCAAAAGAATCGGAATCAAGAGACTCGGTAGAGTCTCGCGCCACGTACATTGAAAAAAAAAATTTTTTCAGGCGCGAGACTCAACGACTCTATATACCCGAGCGACCACTGTTTCGGCCGAACGGCAATTTTTAAGTCGTGTTTATTCCGTCTTTCGTGACAAATATCGCTTTGGGCATGCAAGATTCTGAATCTGGATTCGGAAAGCTCTCATTTAAGCCCAATTTGACCGTAGTCAGTTGACTGAGAGCTTAGATATGATTAATTATAGATTTCTGATACCCCGTTTCATCGCCAATTTCATTTCCTCCTCCAGTCGTTTCAAGGTCGTTTCAAATTCTGAATATATAAACTATAGAAGGGATCGTTCGAGTAATAGGGAAGTTACATGGTGCTGAAATATCACAGAGTTTCCGATCTATCTAGTATAATAGATGCAAACAGACGAAGCAACATTGTCTATGGCCGTCAACTTAGCCGTCATTGGCCGTCGTTCCGTCGTCGTTGTCAGCTGCTAGATAGAGGCTTACAAGTTAGCCGTCGTCTATGTCAGCTGCTAGGTTAAATGAGGTTAGGTTCTGCTAGGTTGATGGCGCGGTCATCAAAAGGTTTCATTTATAAATATTCCCGCTCGACGTATGACGATGTATCATGTAACGATATTGATGATAGGAAGAGGACAAGAAACAATGATTTATGATTCTCTACTGCAGTCGATTGGTGATTTCTAAAAGAATGTGTTAAATTCAATCGACATTTGGTAGTACGTAACCTATGAGATTGATCGTGCTATATTTTTATTGAAATGAAATAATACTCTACGATGTTGAACGTTCGCGTCATGCTGTCTTGTGAAAGAATATTCGTTCGGACGAGCGATTTATTGATATGCGACGAGTCCTAAGAAATAACAGACGTATATCCCGGAGGACACTTTAGAGCAGACGTCAATCAGAAGACGCTTTGAGGCGATTATAGAGCTCCGTACACATTCCCTACACGGTTTCATCGGTTACATTTCAGTTTTAAAGTGTCTACCGAATACGTCTGTTTTCGCAGGACTTTCCGATATGAACAATCGTTCAATTGTTTTGGTTATATTTTCGCACGCCTACTTCTAGCTCTACAGGAAAAATGTGTACGCTGCGGTATGCTCCGGAGATTTTCTTCGATGACTTTCAATTCTCACGTTGCGGAACAGCTCTTGGAGCACTCGTGTAATACGACGTCAAATCATCGGATTCTGACGATAAGAATACCTTGGTGGACCAGATGGAACAGACGAATCTTGCCATGCAATCTAATAACAGAAGTACTATCTCGGAAGACTTTATTGAGTGTATATCGATAGTGATTCGTTTATTTTGATATTTCCATACTATTATTATTTTTGCAGGAGATCATAAAAACATCATACTGAAGCATGGCAGGATACGGATTACCACTTATGCTGAAGTTCATTGTCAGACAATTCTGAAAGTATTCATCCGGCCAACGTATTCAGTTAAGGGAAGACTGCGGTTAAATTTTGAAAATAGCTATGAGATGTGATATAAAAAAATCCTTCCAGCAGTTTTTGAGTAGTGGTAGTATAGACTGTGAAAAAAAATTCCAGCCTTCTGCGATGAAAGTTTTATCGCAAGGAACCTTGCGAACAAGATTTTGCCCACTGCTACCAAAATTCCCTGCGTCTACACTTTCACCGCAGGAGGCTTAAATTTTTTTCCCGCACTCTATACTGCCATAATTTCAAAATTACTGAACGGACTTGTTTATGCACCTCTGTTTAATATTCTAAAAACTAAAAAACCTATCTCTGCCCAAAATTTCATCGAAGTCTCCCCTTAAAAACGAGAACCTTCAGTATTACCTCCCTTAATATCGCATTCTCAGTACATATTTTCCATAGTACACCCAAAATCAAACACTGATACAAGTATTCTGCGCAACGACTACGTGCCACGTGATATTCATAAGAATGAATGTGAAAATACTGACAACCGAATTAGTGTGGCCAGCGAGGAACATCAGAAACCCTATCGAGTGAGCGTAGCGTACGAGATCAATTAACAGCTAGTGAATCTAAAGTCTACAAAAAGTAGTGATATCTCCCCAAAAAGCACCTTTGGTGCAAAAACCTTTCGCCAAGTACATTAATTACTGTGGTCTACCTACAAAGAAATCTATGAAGAAAAATTTGCCTTCAACAAAAAATATTTCTTCAAAAATACCTACCAACAAAAATTCGTCTTCAACAAAACTCGACCTTCAAAAATGTTTCCTACAAAAAGAATTGATATCAGATACAACTGCCAAGCACAACACATAAAAATTAAATTAAAATAAATGGCATTGTGCTCGTTCGCTCGCTACGCTCGGTCACTCGGTTGGTTTCTCATAATTATTGTGAAACAAAATCCAAGGAAAAAAAATTTGGAGAAAAAAGTTTAAGGAGTGGTACTTGGCGGGCCATCATAGCATTGTATAAAAATTTCACGTGAAGACCTGAGTGAAGAATCCTGCACTTACCCAAACTGGCCCGCCAAGTACCACTCCTTAAACTTTTTTCTCCAAATTTTTTTTCCTTGGATTTTGTTTCACAATAATTATGAGAAACCAACCGAGTGAGCGAGCGTAGCGAGCGAACGAGCACAATGCCATTTATTTTAATTTAATTTTTATGTGTTGTGCTTGGCAGTTGTATCTGATATCAATTCTTTTTGTAGGAAACATTTTTGAAGGTCGAGTTTTGTTGAAGACGAATTTTTGTTGGTAGGTATTTTTGAAGAAATATTTTTTGTTGAAGGTTTTGATTATTCTGTGCGTTTCATAGGATTTCAGTGTTGTTAGAAAAAAAATGGCGCATACGTTTTCATTTTCATTCACACCACTTTCGAGTAAATTTTTTTCAATGATAATAATAATAATTATTATTATAATAATTGTTATGATTATTATTTCGGAAATTGTAATTATAATGAGAATAATAACAACAACAACAACAACAACAACAAAAACAACAACAACAACAACAGCAACAAAAACAAAAACAACAACAACAACAACAACAACAACAACAACAACAACAACAACAACAACAACAACAATATTAATAATAATGATAATGATAATAATAATAATAATAATAATAATAATAATAATATTAATAATAATAATAATGATAATAATAACAATGCATTATTATAATTATTATGTATGCTTATGTATGTTTATGTATGTTTATTTAATGTTCCCCTCGGGGTTACATGGTGTCCGTCTCCATAACTTCATCGAATACATTACTACTTTTTTCATATGTTTCATATGTGAGGAGGCTTTGTCTGACGGTCAAACAACCGAAGTAAAACAGCGAGGACTCACAACATTGTCAGCGAGTAGTTTAAAAAGACGGGGCCGTGCATAAATAACGTCACCATAAATTCTGCCTTTTTTGACCCCCCTCCTCCCATGTTACACCAAGTCACAAAGCTTGGACCCCCCCCTCCCCAAGGTGACGTCACAAAACTTTCACATACCCCCCCTCGGGCGGGCTTTTCAAATTTGCGACAGGGTTTTTCGACTGAATATTGAAGAAAAATTGAAATTCCGAAATGTGACGTCACATTTGCGTGTACTCCCCCCCTCCCCATGTCACAAAACGTCACATTTTTGGTGACTCCCCCCCCCCCCTTGAATGGTGACGTCATTTATGCACGGCCCCAGAGGAGATGGCAAGGCGACTCTGCTCTCAGGTTTGCAATCTGTGACTGTCCACGTGAAATGCCAGAAGCATTATACCCACGTCAAAAATATTGCTGCAGCGATAAAAGCAAATCTGGAAAATGCAACTTCTCCAACCAGCAGTCGAAGATCAAGCATCGACAATTCTTTCTGTTTCAAGACGAAGTGTCTGTTTTGTGCAGAAGATGCAACAGCTGAGTTTTTCAAGAAACAGGCAAAGAAAGCTTCTTCAAAACGTGACTCAGTCCACGTTGTTATGACTCTGGCGGTCAAGGATAATATTCTGGAAGCCGCTGATGAGAGGACCGATCAATTGGGTATGGAAGTCTCTTTACGCATCAGAACGTCATAGACTTGGTCGCAGCTGAGGCCAGATACCATGGGTCGTGTAGAAGAAAATTTTTCTAACCTCCTACAGATAGAAAGAACGGCCGAGAGGAAGACCAGGATGTCAAAGCCGCAATTGAATATATCTGTGAGTATATTGAAGCGAATCGAGAGGAATGCCAATTTTCACTCAATGACGTTTTGCGCGAATACAAAGGCTACGTTCCTCCACAGAGAACCATAAAAAATGAACTGGAGAACAAATACGGCAATGACATCATAATAACTACCGTACAGGGTAAAGATCCCATCATTTGTTTTCGTGACACCGGATATAAAAATCTAACAAGCAATTGGTACGAAAATCGCAAAGTTGACGCAAATGAAGAAAGATTGAGGATTGTTAAAGCCGCGGCAGTAATAATAACAGAAGACGTAAGATCACGGGTGTATGAAACAAAAAATTACGCCCCACCAGACACGTTTTTGAAAAACGTTGCGAGTGATGTGCCAGAAACTCTTAATGTTCTTCTTGAAGCGATCATATGTAAAAACAAACGTGGAAAGGAAGATAAATGGACTACCAAATGCACTGCTATTGCACAAGCAATCATAGCCGCAGCCAGACCAAGATCATTCTTGTCATCACTACAAATAGGCCTTGGAGCATTCTTAAGTAGAAAATACGGGTCCAAAGATCTTCTGCACGTGCTTTCAGCTTTAGGATTCTGTTGCACGTACGAAGAGGCTACCCTGTTCGAAGTATCTGCGATAATGCATCCTCAAAAAACTGTGATGACGAATTCGTTTTCGCAATTTGTGTTTGATAACGCCGACGTCAACATCAACACCATAGACGGTTTGAACACATTCCATTCCATGGGAGGAATCCAATGTGTAACGCCCCAAGCTGCAATTTCTGCGGATGAAAAAATCCCAAGATTGCCAAAAATCCCATGCGCGCACAATATTGGCGATTTTCGCCGTGTTCCTCTAAGAACATACCAAAGGACCGGGAAATCAGGACTAGCAGCTATACAAATATACGATTTAGACGATAAAAATCCGATTTCTGGACAAGTCGAGCTGCTGCCAAGCGATTTTCTGTGGGTCTACGGAAAGTGGAAGGATACACTGGATGTTCCGGGCTGGAATGCCTACATGGAACGTCTCCGGTCACACGAGTCCTATTTAAAGTCGCGGATATTGTGTCTCCCATTCGTCAACGCTCCTCCAAGCGATTATGACACCATATACACAGCTCTACGCATTGCGGCTGAAAAATGCAAATCTCTAGGACAATCCAGCTGCTTTGTGACGTTTGATCAACCGCTTTACATCAAGGCTCGGGATATAGTATCATTTGTGGGTGAGAATTCTGAATTGAGTACGGTCATCGTTAGACTTGGTGGTTTTCATCTTCTGATGTCATTTATGGGCTCGATCGGTTATATCATGGACGGCAGCGGTTTAAGAGATCTGTTCAGTGTCGTGTATGCAGCTTCGTCCACCGACAAAATGTTGGATGGTCATGCTTATGCAAGGGCAGTTCGAGCCCATACTTTGGTTCACCTAGCTCTAGCGAAGATTGTCTTATCTACAATGAACCTCAGCGATGAAGAACATATCGTATTGGAGGATGCACTATTCCAAGTCGGCGATCCCTCGTTATTGGCGAAGATTGACGAAGAACCTTTTCGTCACATCGTAGCAAAATTCAACGAAAAGCTGAATGAGCTCGAGCAAAATGGACCAACAGCCAAACTATGGGTCCGATATTTCCATATGGTGACCTTAATGAAGCAGTTCATTCAAGCAGAGAGATCTGAAGATTGGGGTTTACATCTACAATGCATTCAAAAAATGTTGCCATACTTCCACGCCAGCGGTCATTTTTTGTATGCCAAATCCTTTCAACTTTACTTACAGGATATGTTCGATCTGAAGACGAAACTAACGCCATTGGAATATGAGGAATTTGTAACTAAAGCTTACTTTACCATTAGACGCTCCGAAAAGTTCTGGTCCGGGATTTGGTCTGATATGACAATCGAACAAGTACTCATGCGCTTGATGAAGAGTACGGGTGGTTTAACGCATGGAAGAGGAATCACTGACAGCGTGTTAGCCAAATGGATCCTTGTCATGCCTGTTCTTCTAGATATTTCTCAAGCAATTGAAGATTTCTGTCGAGTAATATTCGCCACTACAGAGCAGCATTTAGATGCAGGGACCTCGCGCATATCCAGAGACGACACGGATACAAAAAAGTTATTGGATTGGCTCTTATCACACTACCCATTTCTAGCTACTGAATATCTGATGTCAATAAGCACAGGAGTACAAGGAGATGAAAAAATCAACTTCACCAGGCGTACGAGATTGGTAAATCTTCAATGGCAGCCATAATCGGCAAAAGCTTCAATGATGTGAAGTTCCAGCGTAGAATGAGAGTGACTCCCCTTCGCGCAGTAAACTCAACGATAAAAATACACGATGAGGTTATTCCAATTAACCCTCTGCTACTTTTTCGAAGAATTTCCCTGACTATAACATCAAATGAAGAATTGAAGCTATATTTTCGGTTTGAACTGGCTCCTTATCCGCTCTCAATCTTCGTTGACGGGGTATTGCGCAAAACTAAAAAGTCCAGCTTTTATCAACTATTCACCCCCATGAATGTCACAATCAACTTCGGCAATCACGTGCACGTTGTAGATGAAGGGTTTCTGCTTCATCGAGTTGTGTGGCATCAACAGGAAACCTTCGCTTCTATTCTATCAAAGTATGTGGAGTACGTTAAAAAATATTACCAAGCTAACAGCGTTATTGTTTTCGATGGGTACCCTGAGGATGCAGCTGAGAAAAGTACAAAATCTGCCGAGCGTCTTCGCAGAGTTCAGAAACACGGTGCGGTGAACGTTAATTTTGACGAGTCAATGACAGTAACCATGCCCCAGGAGAAGTTTCTTTCAAACGATAAGAATAAAAACCGACTCATCTCACTGCTGCGTCAGAAACTTCAAACTGCAGGGTTCCTTGTGAAACAGGCTGCTGATGATGCTGATTCTCTCATCGTCAACTCAGCGATTGATATGTCACCAGACTACGATTCTGTAATAATAGTTGGCGAAGATGTTGACCTGTTAATTCTTCTGATGGGCTTGGCTGGTTCTCATTCAAACGTATATTTCATGAAACCAAGCAAAGGTAAAACCGACCAATGCATTTATTCCTGGAAGAGCTTCAATTATCCAAAAGAAGTTGCGGACAATATTTTGTTCCTGCACGCAATCAGTGGTTGTGATACAACTTCGGCTTTTTTCAGACAGGGAAACGTCAAATTCGTCAAGCTGTTGGAAAAATCCGAAAGCCTCCAAAAAACTGCAGAAATATTCAGAGATCCGAATGCTCATCCTGATGTTATTGACTTGGCAGGTCAAAAATTCATCACAGCTCTTTACGGAGCGAAATGCGACGAAAATTCCTTGAATGAACTCAGGTATCAATGCTTCGTTAAGGCCGTATCGAAAAGTAAATTCAACCTAGCATCCTTGCCTCCGACAGAGTCAGCTGCACGCCAACATTCTTTCCGAGCCTACTACCAAATCCAGCAATGGTACGGTAACTGCAAGACACCGCACGATTGGGGTTGGAAAAAAACGAAGTTTGGCCTGTTCCCTATTCCTACCACACAGGAAGCTGCTCCACAAGACCTTCTGAAAACAATCAGTTACAAATGTACCAAAGGCTGTAAGGCAGCTTGTGGATGTAGAAAGGCCGGACTACGTTGTTCCGTAATTTGTTATGAATGTCGAGGACATTCTTGTACAAACGTCGATGCCTACTTAGACGACTCGGACGAAGACGACGGAAATATGAATATAACCGATCGAACTGAGAATCCTACAGAAACTGACAAGGAAGACCCAGACGACCCAGAGGACCCGGATGACCCAGCCGATCACGATCTAAACATTTTTAACAGTATCGACGTGAGGGACATTTTTAGACCTCCAGCTTCGAAGAAAGCCAAGACGACTTAAGACTTTGACCGTGGATTAAGCCTACTGGGGATATCACTAGAAAAAAAAAAAACGCACCGTCAATTCTACCGCAAGGTGGTGTGGAAACGGGTATGAAATCGTCGTGAATGTGAATTTCACGTTCATTTGCAGCTTGGTGATAGTGAAATTGACAAAGAATATCAGTATTAAGTTCGTTCGAACACTCGACACGTGAATCGTAGGCTGTCGCGAGCGAAAACCGGCATGCCGGGGGAAAACGTTGACGTACGATGTGAATTTGAAAAGATGCTCGGCTTCTCTCAGCTGTAGCTCCAAGAAGACTAGCTTTAGACGAAAAATTGTTAGACCTTTTCGATAGGAAATTTGATGAGCTTCATTTTTTAGCTCTATCTTTTTTTCGATACAACGAACCGTTACCGAAATATTGGCGAAAAACCGGTTTTCAGCCGCCATTTTGATAAAAATGGCGGTGTTGCCGCCCCCGCAGAGGGTAGAGAACTTGGTACATTCAAATCAGCATTGAAACGAAGCGATTCGAGCTTCGTCCGCCTTTTACCCATTTGAAGCAAAACCAAAACCCCCTGACGCCTGGCCTATTAAGGGAAGAAAAACAAGAGAAAAAAGAGAGTGAGGGGAGAATCGCGAAAGTGAAAGAGAGGCAAAGGACAAGAGAGACAGGGTGGAGTGAAGGTGGAAGTGAAAAGCAAGGTTAGGGTGACGAGTCGGAATACGCAGGCGCGAAGGTGGCCGACATCGAGACCGCGCTAGTCAGGTTGACCTGGACGGTACACGGCATGCCGGGTAAGATTGGTGTAGTGGCGGGAAAGTTGAAGGGGCCGAGCGCGGCAGTGAAGAGACTCGTGACGAGTGGGAATCGGCCGGGGGAGGGGAAAGGAGTGGTGGGGCGTCCGACCAAGGCGCGAGTATTTGAAAAGGTCGGTGCGCAGATATCACCAGCGCTAGGGAAATACCTAGAAGACAGCAAAGGGGAACAAGACGAGAAAGTAGAGGAGAAAGCGGAGAAAAAGGAGAAAATGGAGACGGAGAGGGGGGGAAGGGAAGAGGAGAAGACAGAGGTAGTCACGGCAGGGGAAGAATGGGAGGAAGAAGAAGCAGGAGGGGAAAAGGAGAAGAGGAAAAGAATTAGATCATCGGAGGAGAGAGAGGTCAGGGAGGTGAGATGGAAAAGAAGCGGGAGCAGGTCACCGAGAGGGACGCCCGGGGGGAGAACAATATGATGGAGAAATTGCTGGAAGCATACAGCAAGGGACAGGCGGTGACGGAGGCAAGCCTGAAGGAATTGAAGAGGAAGATGGAATCGGTGGCGGAAGAAAATAAGGAAACGAAGGAGGAGTTGAGAGAGTTGGCAAAAAAGCTAGAGCAGAAGAGCGACAACTGGCAAAAAGAAAGGGCAGAGATGAACGAGAAAATAAAGAAGATGGAAAAAGAGAGAGAAGAATGGGCAGAGAGTGAGAGCAAAGCAAGAAGAGAATGGGAGAAAAGGATGGAAGAAAAACTAGAAGCCGAGAGGAACAAGCTCGAGAAGCAAGAGAAAAAGAAGGATGAGACGAGAAACGTGTGGGAAAAAAGGATAGAAGAGAGAGCGAAAGCAGGGGGGGTCGTAGCAGAGCCGAAGAAGCTAAAAGAGGTAGAGGAAAGAATAAAATCGATAGAGGAGGAGAACGAGAAGAAAGAAAAAGCAAAGAGGAAGAGAAATGTTATAGTGAGGGGGCAAGAAATAGAGGAAGCAGAAGACAAGAGGGGGGCGGCTATAAGCGCAGTAGAAACGGCGGCAGGAGGGAAAGTGGGGATAGAAGAAACAGAGATCATTCGAATAGGAAGGGGGGGGGGGGTGGATAGTAATCATCAAAATCAGGACATGGGAGGAGAAAAGAAGGGTCATGGGGGGGAAGAAGAACCTGGGAAGAAGGAAAGTGTATATTGACGATGGCCTGACCTGGAACGAGAGGAGGGTACAAAAAGTGATCTGGGAGAGGTCGAGGGAGTGGGAGCAGAAGGGGTACACGACGAAAGTGGGCTACCGGAAGATGAAGATAAACGATGTGGAATTACGATGGGACGACGAGTTGGGACGCCTGGTGAGCGTGTCGATGGAGGGGAAGACCGAAGAGGACAGGCCGGGGGACCGGGGGAGCCGAGACGGAGAGCGAAGGAATAAGAGTATTATTCTGGAACGTGGCGGGCTGCAGGGGCAAAGATAAGGAGTTTTCGAAGTATCTGGAGGGATTTGACGTAATCGGACTAACAGAAACATGGATAGAGGAGAAAGACTGGGGGGACTGGGAGAAAAGATTGCCGAAGGGGTGGGTGTGGAGAAGCCAAGTGGCAACGAGGGAAATGAGAAAAGGAAGAGCGAAAGGGAGAATACCAACGGGGGTGAGGGGAGAGTTGAAGGTGGAGGAAACAGTAGGGGCAGAAGTGGAGGGGATTCAAGTGAGAAAAATAAAAGTGAACAATGAACAGTGGGACATAGTGACGGTCTACAACAGAGGGGGGAAAAAGGACCTGTTAAAAGAAATAGTGAGACTGAGGAACGATGAAAAAGAGGGGAGAAAGATGGTAGTAGGGGGGGACTTCAACGCGAGAATAGGAGAGAAGGGAGGGAGAGGGAGGGGGGTAGACGGGGAGTTGGGCGAACAAAGAGGAGCGAGAGATAAAACAAAGAATGTGGAAGGGGATGCGCTATTGGAGATAGCGGGGGAAAGAGGGTGGACGGTGTTGAACGGAAACCTACCAGGGGATGAGAGAGGGGAATACACATACGTGAAAGGGATACAGAAAAAAAAACAATCGACTACGCGTGGGTGAACGAGAAAACGTGGGAGGATGTGAGAGACTTCAGAGTAGAGGCGAGGAGGGAGTCAGACCACCAACCGATAAAAGTGGAGATAAGGGGAGGGGTGGAAAGAGGGAAGACGACAAAAAGAAGAGGAAGGTGCAGGTATGGAGAGGTAAAGCGATAGGAAACTTCAAGGAGAAAATAGGAGGAACAAGGTGGGAGGGAATGACGCTGGAAGAGGAATGGAAAGAACTGAAGGAGAAAATAGAAGAAGCTACGACAACAAGGGAAAGTAAAGAGGAATGGAAGATTGGAAAGAATGCTTGGTGGGATGAGGAGTGCAGAAAGGGGAAAAAAGAGGTGAGGAGGGCGTGGAGAAGAGCCAGGGACAGCGAGAACACAGCGGAGATAGAACGATATAGGAGCATTAGGAAAGATGACAATGACACGTGCGGGAGGAAGAGGACAGAGTGGAAAGAGGTAGAGGAGAGGAAAATAGAACAAATCAGTACGGAGACGGAAGCATGGGAATATGTGAATAAACAAAGGAAGAAAGGAGCTGGGATAAGCGACAAGATCAAGAAAGAAACATGGGTGGAATTTTTCATGGAAAGACTGGGAGGAACTAGGAGTATAGGGAAAGAGAAAGGGAGAGAGGAGAAAGAAGAGGGGGGATAAGGCGCAGCAGAGTGACGGAATCAGAGGTTCTGGAACAAATAGACAGGCTGAAGAAGAAGAAGGCACCAGGGGTCGATGGAATTAAGAACGAGGCATGGATATACGGCAGAGAAGTACTGGGGAAAAAGCTGCATAAGGTGGTGGAGGGGATATGGGAGGGAAGGGGATACCCAGAGGACTGGAGAGATGGTATTATAGTCCCAATACACAAGAAAGGGAGCTTGGAGGAAGTAAGGAACTATAGGGGAGTGACACTCACCTGTACGGCATATAAAATATACACGGCGATATTAAACAAGAGGATAGTAAAGGAAATGGAAGAGAAAGGAAAATTTGGAGAGACACAGGCGGGATTCAGGAAGGGAAGCGGAACGCTGGATAATATATTGTAACAAAGGGCTAAACCCGGTTACGATTAAATAAGGGACCGAAATCACTGGTGCGAGGCAAAATGAAAGATTCAGGGCAAAAAGGGGGTTTATTCAAAAGATATGTTTTCTCGTTTAAGTCTAGAGACTGACTGTTTTTTACAATAATAATTCCTACGTTCATTTCCTTATAACAAATTATCAGCTGTTTTAATCAGCATACTCAGTTTAAAGTAAGTGTCAAAGTGACAGATAACTGACACCCTTACAATCTAACGGGTGCCTCCGTTACACTGCCCTCCCCTCTAACGAAGAGTCGTCCCGACTCTTGAAAGAACGATCGACCAAAAATAACAAATCGATAAACAAAAACTATCTCAGCCGAGGCTCATAAAAACTGGCGTTCTTCCAAGAACTATCTGGCATTCGCCTACTGACTACTTTCCGGGAAACCTCGGAAAACCAGAGAGTGGATAGTGAAATCAACGAAAAATCTCAAGTGAAAGTGTACAATAAAGCTTCCTCGCCACAGCGGTGTGTTTGTTGAAGATCCTGAAACTCTTCATCCAGTGTCCTTTCCAATCGAGAACGGCTGAACGCTGGATCACAGCCGGGAAGCTAGTCCTTGTTCCAAAAACTGGAGTATCCAAACTCCAGCCACAACCGGTTCCGGGAAAGCATCAAGAACGGGAAACAAGAGACAAGAAACTGCACCCAGGAGGATCTCCAGAGACTGAAAGACCTTGAGTTGAAAGGACAAGGGTGAGTTACAGGATTGGATAAGGAAAAGCGAAAAACAAAGTCGTAGGGCAAACATTGGTCCGATCATAGCTTTTACAGTTGGTGGGAGTTCTCGGAAAGATGTTGAAAACGTTGTCGAAGCTAGAAGAAAGATCTCCAACTCAAACGTGGAGGTCTTCTCCATCGCACAAAGTCAAGGAGGAAACTGTAAAAAAAAAATCTCAACAAAAAGAATTGCAGAAAAATTAACAGAGAAATTATCTTATTCGAGTGCAATCGCAAATGGTTAAAGCTATGTTCCTCATGTTCTTCTGAGTAAACAAATAATTCAAATCGAGTGTGATTCCTTATCGAAAATTCTCCC
The DNA here is from genome assembly GCA_018257835.1 of Euura lappo. Lineage (NCBI taxonomy): Eukaryota > Metazoa > Arthropoda > Insecta > Hymenoptera > Tenthredinidae > Euura > Euura lappo. The sequence continues at coordinate 106,238 of JAEUYN010002371.1, read as the reverse complement.
GTGTATATCGATCTTCCGCTGTCAGAATTTCGCTGGGTCAAGGAATCAATCGAGAGCGGCGCGCGCAGAAATGCCAGATATCCAAATCGATCACGCGGCAGAAAGGCTGACCAGCTTCAGACTAATCTAGGCGACAGGTTAACCCCGCATAACCTCACAAAAGTTCTTGTAAACATCCTCGGCCGATTCTTCCGCGTTCAGGGTTAAAACAGGAGCAGCGAGGGGTGAATCACGAGCAAAAATGCGTACACCATATCTCCTTTTCCTAAATATCTCCCAATATCTCCCGATATCTCCCGATATCTCCCAATATCTCCCAATATCTCCCGATATCTCCCGATATCTCCCAATATCTCCCGATATCTTTCAATATCTCCCGGTATCTCCCAACATTTTCCGACATTCCGTGACATTTCCAGGAACTTCTCGATATTTGACAGGGATGTTCCGTTGCATTTCAATCATATTTAATGAAAATTCAACAATCTTATAAAGAGAAATTTATTTTCTCATCCACTGTAGTAATGCAACTCTTAAATATTGGCAGACAACATTCTGAAAAAAAATTGTACAGGAAATCATTTTTCACCGACAAAGGTCTATAGGTATAAATGAAAGAGAAAACAAGGAAATTAAATATTCAGAAAATACCGATTTTATCATCCGTTATTATCGAACATGAATTATAAAAATATAATGACAGTAGTAACATGTCGAAGCACTGGCTAAACTTCAATACTCATATTGATATATTATAGAATAGCAGTAGCAAGATAAACACGAAGATTATTCAGATTATTTAGAGTATAGTATCTTAGGTAATATTTGATCTTATGACCATATACATAACGGTACACATATATATCTACCTAGTTAGGAACAATTAAAAATTAAATGTCGAGTATTAAAATATTTCTTTTCGAGACTATACATATCACACTTTGGTTAAATATTATAATATAAAATAGTCATCAAGTCCTTATTTTTACGCTAAGTTGCTGCTTTGGTTGCATTTTATTTCTTCGAATTTTCCAATCTGTTTGTATTTTCGGACTAATCATCACTTTCATATAGAACCAATGCTCTCCTTATCACTCTCTAAAATCAACAAACTTATTATGATAATAGTGTACTAACAATTGACATTAAAATCATGACCATCATAGCAAGTAAGTATATTAGTACTATAGTATATTTTATCTTATGCCCTTACATGTATTCACTTACTGAGAAAATATTAACAACCAAATTACGTATTGCAATTCATGACTATACATATCACACATCGGTTTATATGACTATGAATTTGGTGACTTTTTATTTTTACGCCTAGCTGCTCCTTCGGTCGCGTCTCATTTCTTTAAATTTTGTAATTATTTTGTTTCTTTGGACTGCTGATATTTCCATAGGTAAATTCCCTGTCATCTCTATCGGGCCCAGAAAAATGAAGCAGTCCTCAACGAGCTGGATGTCGTGTTGCTTGGGCCAATGAAATTGACCGAATCTTTCTTGCAAAAATTTAACTTTATATTTTATTTCTTTCTTTTCATGTATTATCTCGATGACTCGATCGATATACCAACCCTCGTCGTAATAAACTGCGTAATATTCCTCCACATTAATAGTGACGCCAATCAATTTTTCTTTGGTGGTTGGATTTTTCCGACTGATACTTGGAACGTTCAAGCTTCCGCGAACGCGGATAAGACGATCTGCGCTCAATTTATTTGATTGTTCGTTAAGTAACCAACAAAGCGACGATTTTCGAATTGTTTTGACATCCAAACCTACTTTAACTTTGAGAAACGAACGGTCCAATTTGCGTTGACTACCGGCATCTGCCATATTTAAGCAATCCCCGAACCCGTCTAATTCCATTGCACGCAAGTCCGCAATATCCGAGGGTGGACCATTATTTTCTGTTTCGTCATCCGGATCGGCAACGAAATCATTCAATCGATGTTCTACTGCAGTACTACCTCGATCGACACCGTCGCAGATATTAATATTGATTTCGTTATCATCGACGTCTTCCTATTGGTCGGAATTATAATTAAATATGGCAACTTTTTGCCATGCTTTGTCACCGGAAAACGTGAGCCCAAGTATTCTACAATCCCGCTGGACGTCGCGTAGTGCATTCATAACGCAGTTTTCTATCGCATGGTCACTTATGAATTCATTATCATCACCCGGGTCATCAACCGAAGGTTTTGAATTAGTTTTACCCAGTTTTCCATGTTTGACTTCTCTGGGAAAAATAATTTTTTCTGACAAATCGGTTACAGCATTATTTATCTGCTGTATCTTTGTTAACCTTATCATAATATCATAGATACTAAAGTTTACAACCGTGGAAAATGTTGACGTAAGGGACCTAGTCGCACGGAAAATACGTTCGCACGGCTGTGAACTGAACAGCCATGGGGTAAACTAGCATCTTTCTTGTATGTCTGGATCTTCTCTGTAAAGACGAATCACTTTGATAATTGCATGTGCGTTCAGTTCAAAGCACAAATAATAATTCAGACTGACAAAATTTTTAGTTACAGATAAATTATTTTCATGCAGCCAATTGCGCCAGATTCTAAAAAAAAAAAAAACACAATACCACATGTTGTAGATTCTAGTATGTATGGTTTCGTCTTTGTTTAGATAGGCTTGTAGTATAAACCGGATCAATTTTAAAAACGCGACTGTTCCCTGTGAGTGATCAACCATTTCTGTTAAAACATTTCCGACTAACTGGGAAGACATTTTTTCCGCGGCCTTGAAGTTCATTTTGTCATCCGGTCGTAAGTCAGATGAAGTTAACAGATGTTTATCCTTTGAAACCTTTTGGATAACATCTTCTAAATGACTTACTGATGCCTGATAATCCCCTATCTGCAGGATGACTAACTTATTTAGCAAACGGGTTCGCATTTTAGTTGCAACGTGGACTGTATCTTGTACACATAGATCCCCTTCGTCTAAATTCATGTCAAACCATTTCCAATTATGTTCCTCGGTAGGACATAGAAACTTGGAGAAAATTCTCATGGTTTTCATAAGGCGCGTATCCCCATCCGAGGCGAATCGTATGCCAAATTTTTCAGCTTCTTGTTTTATGGTGTGCCAGCGTCTGGCCACGTCTCGATTTGTAAACCGATTGTCAGTTCCAAAAACGCTAAGGCAGAAAGACGCGCTCTTATCAACAGGACATTGTGCCATTATAACATAAGCGTACTTTGATCTTTCGTTTTCGGCAAAGTATTTTTGAATGTTTTGGGCTGAATTAGCGGGAAAGCAATCGCTTTTGGGCAAACCATCCTCACCGAGTGGACTTACAAATCCAATAATGGAATCCGTTTTCGAACAGTACTGGATCCGACCAGTAATGCCAGTAGCATCTTCACTTAACCAAACTACCTTAGGCAATTTTCGCTCAGACAAGAATTTACTTAGTTGCTCGAATCTCAACGATGCCACAACTACTTGATCCGAGTTATTAATATGTCGCTGTATCGTAATTAACGAAGGGATTGATTTTTTCAGGTTTGCGTACAAAGTCTCATACATCAGCCTTCCCCCAACTATGTATAGATAGAAGCAGAATTGCATCAAGTCAGGTTCATATCTGTTGTTATGGCCGTTATCGCCCTTGTTTTTGTTACTGGTTGCTGACTTTTGCAATAGGGTCAGTAATGATTGAATATTAGCGTTTCGATCTTTAGCTGTGTCTAAACCTTCGTTAGCCGCCCGTTTAGCCGGTAATATTTCCGGAATTTCTTCTAACAAACGAGTTTTTAGCTCTTCATTTTCTCGTATTATTTTCGTGATTTCATCCACCTGCTGCAAGTAATTTGTAATTAGCGGCTGATTATGGATGTGCTTTTCGCGATTTCGAACTTCTCTGGATCGCCTGGAGTATTTTTCTTCTTTCCATTTGCTGTTACTCGACTGAGAAGAATGGTCACTATTACTTTCGGTACCCATCAAAGTGTCCAAATCGGCAGGACAAATGATCCCTGGAGTATCATCTGCCCTGCCTCTGTGAAAATCCTGGTTTGAGTCGTGATCTTTGACAACCGAAGATAATTCAGTCGTTGACAATTTAGCTTGCTTTGGTTGCGGTGGTATAACTTCGGTCTCTTCCTCGGCGTTTTCGAGAGTATTCATACGTTTTTTTTTATAAATTCTGGTATACGCTACAGTTGGAGTTTGTTTAGATGGTAAATCATTTGCGTCATCATCGGAACTCGTTGAGACAGCTACTTCTTCGACCGGGGCTGAAGACGGTGATGATGCTGATACCGAGTTTGAGGTAGAAGGTAACGCCGGGTTTGAAGCAGAAGTTGCAGTCAGGTTAGTAGAGGGGATGTGGCGGTTCTAACGCAAGATCCCTGTTACCGACATGTTACCGACCGAGGGTTCGCATCCGTGCTACTTACCGACCGTGGGTAAGTTACCCCGGTGCCCACTGTTACCGACCGATGGTTCTATTTACCGACAGTGGGCGGGTTACCCAACAGATGGCGTCCTTAATTTCCCCGAGAGATGGCGCTCCTAATTCTTCATTCCCCAGATGGCGTGCCTAATTGTATGGCGTCTGTTTCACTGGTAGAGAGCGCCTACTTTACCGATACCCTGTAGAGGCTGCCTGTTTCACCGCTAGATGGTGTCGGGTCCCTACTCACCCCCGTAGAGGGCGCCTGCTTTGCCCGGCTCTTTTGGATAATTTATTTCCCACGCGGGCGGCTAAGATCAGAGGTATTGTTTCCAAGGTTTTTTCGGGAAAATGTATTTCCCACACATGCGGCGGCAAAGATCAAAGGTTTTGTTTCCAAGAATTTTGGGTGAATTTTTTTTTCCCCACACATGCGGCGGCAAAGATCAAAGGTTTTGTTTCCAAGAATTTTGGGTGAATTTTTTTCCCCACACATGCGGCGGCAAAGATCAAAGGTTTTGTTTCCAAGAATTTCGGGTGAATTTTTTTTCCTCACACATGCGGCGGGGATCAAAGGTTTTGTCTCTGATTTCCTTTCCCACGGTGATATCAAAGGATTTTTCCAATAGCTAATTTACACACCTGCATGCGGCTTGAGTCAAAGGGAGGTGAAATTTTCACACCCCCACACCCGATCCGCGATGTATAAAATGTACCGGGGTCGAATGGTTTGCGTGACTTTTTCAAAGTCTGTTTTGTTAGGGGTTAGGGGTTGCATCATCCGAATTTCTTTCGGAGATGATCTCTCGGTTGGCGGGTGGGTGAAAAATTTTCCTTTGAGGATGCCGACAATCGCTCGCCGCCGCCTCATGTGTGCATAAAAAGGCTGCACTCTTGATTTGGGGAATCATTCGCTCTTGGTCTATCGAAGTGATATTTTTGTGGAAAACATGGTTGAGCAGTTGTGTTCGGATCTCGTCGCGTTGATGGCTGAGGCGTACAGCCACCTGATTACAATGGAGCAGGATGAAGCTAGTGAGGAGTATATTACACACTGGATCGAGAACGGACAGCGGAATATTCAAACTTTGAATAATCTTTTGAACGCGCCCAAGATGCACACCGCTGAAAAACAATTAATACAGAGCAAGATATCGCTGCTACAATCTTGGGCGGTGCAGTTCGCACAGCATCGTCGGCCTGTCGTTGGTGCGGGGATTGGTGATAATATTCACGATCGCGTTCGGTGGAATGATCTCGACAGTGCTTTCAACAGCAGGATTCGCACCGGGGTCATCACCAATCTCCGGCATCTCGATCTTCAGGCATTTCTGACTGATGCGGGCGTGCTCACCACCGAGCACCTGAGAAACGTGCAGCGGAGCGAGGGTAACGTTAAAGCAAACGTTAACCTGACATGTCTATTCGAGAACGTGAAGGGGGACAGCGTCGAGGAGGACATGAAATCCTTCACCACGCGAAACGAGATCATTCTGCCCTCAACGGATCTCGCGGGTTGGTTCACCGATAAAATAGTGAATCAGTTGCTGGTGAAGGTCGAAGATTTCGAGCAGCGAGATTCCGGTTGGAGTATGCTGGAAATTGTCAATGTGGTGATTAACATCAATCGCTACCAGCCCCTCGCTGGCGGCCTCTCGACGTTCGTCACGCTGCCAAAGGATATTCAGCGGAAGAGGGCGGTCGTAAACATCCAGAATAATGACGAGCGCTGCTTCCTCTGGGCCCTGACCGCGGCGAGGCACCCTGTCAACAGAGATTCGGAGAGGACCCACAGCTATCGACGGTACATCGATGAGTGGGATTGTACAGGCGTAAGTTTTCCCATGACCCTACACGGTGTGGCGAAGTTCGAGAAACTTAATAATATTAAGATAAATGTATACGGGATAGAGAGCGAGGCTTTTCGCGATAGTGTGAAGGGCGAAAAAAGCGTAATTGTTCCTCTGTATTTAAGTAAAAATTTGATAAATCCAGAAGAGGATGCGATCCATTTACTCATGGTCGAGTCTGGCGATGATGAGGAAATGGATATCGGCGATATTGACTTGGACGATTACACTCCGCGATTCCACTTTGCTTGGATTAGAAATCTATCGCGTTTAGTAGGAAACCAAGTGTCACTAAATAAGCGTGCGACTTTATTGTGCGATAGGTGTTTGTGTCACTTCACGGTGCAAAGTAGCTTCGACAAGCATAGAGGCGATTGCATGCGTTTGAACAAGGTGCGAATGCTTTTCTCGGAGAAAAATAAAAATCTAGAATTCAAAAATTTCCGAAATAAGGGTCGGGTGCCGTTCGCTGTCTACGCGGATCTCGAGTGTATACTAAAACCCGGTGCAAACGAGCCCCAAGAGCATATCCCGCATAGTGCTGCGTATTATGTGCATTGCTCGTATGATAATGCATTATCGAGATATGCGAGTAAACGGGGACCCGATTGCATCGAATGGTTCGTCAAGCAGCTTCGTGACTTGGCCGTGAACGTAGAGTCGCGAATTAAAAATATCATCCGTATGAAACCGCTGACTCAAGTGCAACGGGATCGACATGCACGCGCGAAAAATTGTTACATCTGTGAGAAACCGTTCTCATCGGGAGATAAAAAGTGCCATGATCACTGTCACTTCACGGGGGAATATCGCGGCCCCGCGCATAATGGATGTAATTTAAATTACAGAGAAACACATACGATCCCCGTGGTGTTTCACAATTTTTCAGGTTATGATTCGCACTTCATCATTAAATCTCTAGCCACATCTTTCCCCGGGGAAATTACATTGCTGCCGATTAATAAAGAGAGGTATATCTCGTTCACGAAGCGGGTTGATGGTACCTTTATACACCTGAGATTCTTAGATTCGTTTCGGTTCATGGCCAGTAGCCTCGACAAGCTGGCATCGTATATTGACAACAGCGATAAAACAATAACTCGTTCGTTCTACAGCGATCTCGAGGAATTTGAATTTATGATCCGCAAAGGTGTTTTCCCCTACGAATACATTGATAGTTGGGAAAAACTCGACGAGTTGAGCCTGCCCGATAGAGCAAGCTTCTATTCAAAACTCAGCGACTCGGGCGTCTCCGATGCGGATTATCAGCACGCAAAGAGTGTCTGGAGCAAATTTAAATTGAATACCTTGGGCGAGTATTCAGACTTGTATTTGAAAACCGACGTTCTCTTGCTTGCCGATGTTTTTCAAAATTTCCGCGAGAGCTGTTTCCAAACATACGATTTAGATCCCCTCCATTATTACACCGCCCCGGGGGTTGGCTTTCGATGCAATGTTAAAGCATACGGGTGTTAATCTACAGCTCCTAGATAACCCCGAAATGGTTTTATTTGTTGAAAAAAGCATCCGAGGTGGTGTAGCGCAATGTTCGAACCGCTATGCTAAAGCCAACAATCGCTATATGCGCAATTTTGATTCGAGCAAAGAGGAATCATATCTCATGTATTTCGATGTCAATAATCTGTATGGTGCGGCTATGAGTGAGCATCTACCGTGTGGGTCCTTCGAGTGGGAGCACGAATCAATCGATGTGATGAGTATCCCGGACGATTCGCCGATTGGGTACATGCTCGAGGTCGATTTGGACTACCCGGTAGAACTTCACGGGCAGCATAAAGATCTACCGCTCTGTCCCGAACATTTCATTCCGCCTGGCAGTAAGATAGCCAAGCTATGCACAACGCTACTACCCAAAAATAAATACATACTTTATTATCGGAATCTGAAGCAGTGTTTAGATTTGGGTATGAAGTTAATCAAGGTGCACAGGATTCTCAAGTTTGCACAATCTCCATGGTTGAAATCCTACATTGACTTGAATACAAATAAAAGAAAACTATCGAAAAACGAGTTTGAAAAAAATTTCTATAAATTAATGAATAACGCGGTGTTTGGCAAGACCATGGAGAATGTGCGTAAACACAAGAGTGTCAAGCTGGTCACGAAATGGGGTGGTCGGGGTGGTGCGAAGGCTCTGATTGCAAAGCCGAATTTCCATAGCTGCACCATATTCGAGCGAGACATGGTTATTATAGAGATGAGTCGGTTGAATGTTTATTTCAACAAACCAATATACATCGGTGCGGCCATTCTGGATATATCAAAAATAATTTTATATAACTTTCATTATAATTATATTAAGCGTAATTTTACCGACAATCAAGTCAAATTATTATACACGGATACGGATAGTTTAATTTACCAATTTAACGTCCCCGATATATACAAAATCATCAAGCGCGATGTTGAATCGACGTTCGATACCTCGGACTATCCACCTGATAACGTCTATGATATCCCTCTGCGAAACAAAAAGCGGTTGGGATTCATGAAGGATGAGAACAACGGTAAAATTATGGTGGAGGTTATAGGGCTTCGAGCCAAACTTTATTTAACAGCGACGCAGGAGGAGGAGGAGGGGGAGGAGGCAGGTGTTAAAAAACGTGCAAAAGGGATCAAAGGTTCGACTCTAAGAACCATCACGAGAAATGATTTCCGAAAGTGTCTATTTGATCATGTGAATTTACACAAGGAGCAGTGTCTTATTGTCAGCAAGAAGCATGAGGTGCGCACCATTGTGCAAAACAAACTCGCCCTCAGCTGGCGTGACGACAAAAGAGTCCTAATACCTGGCGAAACGGATACTCTCCCTTGGGGTTTTCGGACTGCATGATAACGAACACGAGGCCGGCCTCTACCCCCAAGACAACTCCCACATCTGAAATCTCAATTCTTAAATCTAAATTCTCAAATCTCAATTCTCAAATTTCAATTCTTAAATCTCAATTCTCAAATCTCAATTGTCAAATTTCAATTCTTAAATCTGAATTCTCAAACTGCAAATTACATTTTTCCCTGTAGTTTCAGAAATTTCAACTTTTTTCAAGTTTTTTCAACTTTTTTCAAGTATTTTCAAGTTTTTTCAAGTTTTGAGGAGCGAATCGAGGCATCCGTATTTACATGTATAAGGTATAGGATAATTTGGAAAAAGTTGAAAAAAGTTGAAAAAAGTTGAAAAAAGTTGAAAAAAGTTGAACAAACTTGAAAAAAGTTGAAAAAAGTTGAAAAAAGTTGAAAAAACTTGAAAAAACTTGAAATTTCCGAAAAAAAGTAAAACTTCATTGTACAAACTAGTATTAAGACTACTTTAGGTTAGGAATAAACAAGGTGTATGTATGATATTTTCCCCCTCAAATGTCTGATTTCTCAATTCTCAAACCGCAAATTAGATTTTCCGAAAAGTTTCGGAAATTTCAACTTTTTTCAAGTTTTTTCAAGTTTTTTCAAGTTTTTTCAAGTTTTTTCAAGTTTTGAGGAGCGAATCGCAGCATCCGTATTTACATGTATAAGGTATAGGAGAATTTGGAAAAACTTGAAAAAAGTTGAAAAAAGTTGAAAAAAGTTGAAAAAACTTGAAAAAACTTGAAAAAACTTGAAAAAACTTGAAAAAACTTGAAAAAAGTTGAAAAAAGTTGAAAAAAGTTGAAATTTCCGAAACTTTTCGAGAAAAACTTGAAATTTCCGAAAAAAAAAAAGTAAAACTTCATTGTACAAACTAGTATTAAGACTACTTTAGGTTAGGAATAAACAAGGTGTATGTATGATATTCATTTTATTGTCATTAAAAGATACATATATTTTTCATCAAATGTCTGATTTATTTATCCAACTGTTGTGTGAACTGTCGAATCCCAACCACTTTACATATAGCTGATTGCCACGTTTGCGGAGGACCTTTTCCACGAGATACCCATCGGGGTATTGCACCCTGCTGAGCTCCAACTCGTAAAACCCGCCCTCAATGGGTTGCTGCAGGTAGTCGGTGAGTTTGTAGGTAGGCGGATTGGTATTTTTCACCTCGCTAACGGTGAAGATCTCCGTCGTCCAGTTCGGGGTATAACCCTTCTCGAAGACATTCTTGTATTTACTGATTCGAACCTTGTCGTCGACTTTGAATTTTCGCTTCAGACTGCTCCTCTTGATCTGTCGCGGTTTGTAGACACTTCGATACAGCTGTTTTTCATTGGATGCTGTGACGTTTTTCGGCTTCATCCTGATTGTCCGATGTTTGGTGTTGTTGTAGGATTCAATTAATTTGGGTAGAATATCGAGCCATTTGTAGGAGCCTTGGAGAGTGAATTGCTTCCACATTTTATTTTTCAGCGTTCGATTGAAGCGTTCGCATATGGATGCCTTCAAGTTGCTGAATGTCGAGTACATATTTACACCGTGATGCGCCATGAGAGCTTTGAATTCTTTGTTGTAAAATTCTTTGCCCTGGTCGACGTGTAGATGTTTCGGTACACGCCCCTGCTGCAGCACAGATTTCATAGCTGCGGTCACATCCACGGCATTTTTACTCTTGATCGGTACACCCCAGGCAAATTTCGAGAATATATCGATAACCGTGAGGAGGAATTTGTGGCCTTTGTTGACACCCGAGTAGGCCGACATATCGACAAGATCGGCTTGCCAAGTCTCGTCCAAGCCACGTATATCCACAAAACGTCTGGGATAATTACGTCTGGCCGGTCTATGAAGTTCATTCGCTATTGTCTTTTTCATGTCGAGCGACATCTCTTCGAGCCCGCACTCACTGTTTCTTTTGATCGACCACCAATTGCATGCCAACGATAGTTTCACCCAGTAAATTCACATCGTACCTCAATTTTTCAATACTCTCAGGCACGGATGTCAAAACATTGCGAATTTCTTTGTCATTTTTCGCGATTTTCACCTCAATGGCGTGAACTGCATCCTTGATAACGTTCTGGAGACTGTCAACTGCTCGCTGTACGCGTATATTGAGAACTTTCAAGGATACGGCGTCATTTTCCTCCTGTGAATCGGCGATATTACACAATCGTTTGCTGGTTATATCGTACTGGTTGTCGGCGGTGATCTTGAATCCCACGCCCGGAGGTCCACGAATACCCGCTACACTTCTTACTTTTCCACCCGCCGTCAATTGACGACCGAATATGTCTATGCTCATTGCTCGACGGTCAATGCGTGAATGAAAATTTTATGCTTGATCTCATGCTAATAAATGATTTTAGCCTCGCGCAACTCCTCAATAATCGAGACTATTTCGTTGGAATGGCTGGTATTTCCGGCCGCCTGTGACGCCATAAGTAGTCGAAGTCTGTCGATAAGCTCGTTGGGGTTATCCCAGTAAACATAATCCATACTCTGCCCCTCTTTACGCGCAATCTTATGCTTTGGCAGACCTCCACCCTTCTTTTTCGGCGATTCCGCGTATTGGGCGATAAAGTTCTTGTACTTTGTACTTTTCACATCTCTGCGAATGCTTTTATCCGCTTTGTAGCCGTGCCGATGGACGTTTGTCGCTACGACGATTTCAGCATAGTTTTTCTTGTCCTCGGTCTTGAGGATGGTGGTGTCGGGTGATTTTTTGAACAATAATTCAAGCAATCCAGGCGTTGCTTTGTACTTTTTACCGCCAACGTGCACCTGACTCGTGTCAAAGCTAATTTTCGAATCACCAATCTTCAATCCCTGCACCAGCTGTCGGACGCCATATTTCTCATCCAACTCCGATCGATGCTCCGTCTCGAACATTTTCAAATACCGCCACACGGAATCCGTCGATTTCGGCTTTCTTATCGGTGTACTTGTGGTGGGTCGTGCTACAATTGTTTTGTCCCCGTCGTCATCGTCGTCGTCGTCGTCGTTTTGCATTCTGATCGTCCTCAATGTCGAAAAAAGCATCTTCATCCAGATCATCCGCTGCTGTCGATTCCTCGCCTTTTTTCATAGAAATATCCGGCTTCTCTTCTTTTTTCACCGCCCCCGCGTCTCCCGATTCGGTTTTAATTTCCTGCTTTATCTGCTGCTGCTTCGATGTATCCACTAACTCCTGCAGCGGCGTCACCAAAGGTTTGAACATCTCCCCCATTGCCTGCTCGGTTGTATCTTTATCCTTCCTAAGCATCTTATGTTTACGTCGTATCACCTCGCTAGCTTTCGCTATTTCACGCAACACATCATTGTGCTTACGAATCTGTTCGCTCTTCATGTTGCCACTCTGATTGTTGCAACTTGACTGCAAGTATTTCCATGCATCGGCATTAATTTATACTTATAAAGCAATCGAAACCTTTTCGATATCTCCCCGCGTTGATCTCGCTATCTTTGTCGATGAGAACGAAACTGTAATTGCCATCGTTCCAGCAGGCCGAGCAGAGATCTTTGAATTGTTGAAACGTCATGTCGGTATTCACGTGATCGGCGTAAATGTGCTTCAGATTCATCTCATCCTGCCTGAAGATCACCAATAAATTTGCATTATCACGCACGAGATGTTTTGGGATACGTGCGTATGTCTGACAGAGATAGAAGCTGTCCACATCTCTATGACGCCCCATGCAAAAGTATGCTCTGATATTGTCTTGCTTCTCACAGGCTACATCATCGAAAATCATCAGCGAGTTGGGACGCGCATCTTCTGGTTTCACCACCTCCTCGTGCTCACCGAAAGGGAAATAACCCATCCCCTCCACCGGCTCGAGTAACTTTCGCAAAAACTCATACTTTGGCTGGATGAGCGATTTCGAGTAGATGTACACATTTTCAAAGCGTAACCCGTTGCCGTGGGTGATTAGCGTGAGAAGAGCGTTCGTCTTGCCACAATTTGAGGGGCCGCAGAAGACCGCTCGCACACTGTTGGGCAGTAGTTCACCGTGCCGTTTACCCTTTTTCTTTTTTTTCTCAACCAATTTGTCGAAATTCGTGACGGGTAGTTTGCTGGCTTGATTTTCAAATTTCATGATGCTCAGTGGGTAGAGGACTACAAAAGACTAACGCCCACCGTGTATAAATATAGGCTTTTATAGGGAAATCGGGTTAGTTATCGATCGACTATGGTTGGGTATGCACGTAAGAAGTGTGGAAAAGGTCTGGTGAATAAAATCATCAATAATCTCCCAGTCGAATTACACGTGCCGGGGTACCAGTACTGTGGGCCGGGGACCAAATTAACCAAGAGATTGGCTCGCGGTGATCCCGGAATCAATCCGCTAGATGCCGCATGCAAACAGCACGACATTGCATACGATAAGAATCGATCAAACATCGCAGCGCGAAACGCAGCCGACAAAGTACTCGCCGAGCGAGCGTGGAGTCGTGTTTCAGCCAAAGACGCCAGTCTGGGCGAAAGAGCTGTAGCCTGGGCAGTGACCAACACCATGAAGGCAAAGTCTAAACTCGGTATGGGGATCATGCGGAGAACCATAAAGAAGAAGAAGAAAAAGACAGGAAGGAGTTTGAGGAAACCCAAGAGTGGCGGTGTGAAGAAAAAGAAGACAATCACTCTGAAATCGGTCATTCAGGCAGCAAAGAAATCAATGAGACCCGGCCCCGGAGCCATTGAGTCGGCGTTGGCTGGGGCCCGTATAGCGGCGGCTCGAGGGGCGGTGCGTGTGCCTCGCGTTCTACCTGTCCCAAAGAAAATCGGCGGTTTCCTGCCTTTCCTTATCCCAATATTGGGGGCCCTCAGCGCCACAGGAGCCCTAGCAGGTGGCGCCGCGAGTATAGCGAAGGTGGTCAACGAGGCCAGCTCTAACAAACGTCAATTGGATGAGTCCAAGCGCCACAATTCAACAATGGAGGCGATTGCGTTGGGAAAAGGTTTATACCTGAAACCCTACAAGCAGGGTATGGGGTTGTACCTGGCGCCACCAAAAAACTAACAAAGCTGCCACGCCGTGCTCTCACCGACGCCGATTTACGCACCCACGCCGAGGAGATGAAAATTCCATATTTCCGCGGTGTATTCATGCGAAATGATTTACCCAATGGTGGTCCGAGAAAGCGTGAATCTGCAATTATCAATCTTGATGATAAAAATGGCCCGGGGACTCACTGGGTTGCGTACAGGAAAACGGGGGATAAAGTCGTCTATTTCGATAGTTTTGGCGATTTACAACCACCCGAGGATCTTATGCGATATCTCGGTGTAGGCAGCGTAGAATATAATCATAGAAGGTATCAAGAATATGACACTGTGATTTGCGGCCACTTGTGTCTCAAGTTTCTCAGTGGACAACTATAAAATGAATGCGACGCATCGTTTCATCATTAGTCATGGCTGATTCGCTGACGTTGACGTTGTCCGGAGCATCCTCCACGCTGGAGACACGCTTTTTTCCGCCGATCGAGTTGTCACCGTCGAAAGACTATGTTCTCGGGCTTGTCGAGCTCCTCACTTTCAATTCAATTCCCAATATCGACGTGGGTGGGAATAAGTTTTACATAAAACGAGCGAATAAAGAGGATAATGATGTTTTCATCATACCCACCGGTAGCTATGAACTCGAGGATATTGAACATTTTCTCAAAAAGATTCTCCCCAAAGATATTCTCCTCAGTCTGAAGGCCAATAACAACGAGCTGCACAGTGAAATTAGGTGTAATCATGCGATGGATTTTCGACCAGCGGATTCCATTGCTCGATTGCTGGGTTTCAAACCAAGTCTCCTCGGGGGTGGCATAACTCATAAATCTGAGTTACCCGTGGCTATACTCAAAATCAATGCCTTACGCGTCGAGTGCAATATAACGACGGGTGCGTACATAAACGGAAAACGCGTTCACACGATTCACGAATTTTTTCCCACCGTTCCGCCCGGATATAAGATTGTGGAAGTGCCGACCAACGTCATTTACCTACCAACCACCGTCAAGACGATACATCATCTGCAATTGCGGATAGTTGATCAAGACGGGACGCGGGTGAATTTTCGCGGGGAGACTATAACCATACGGCTACACATTAAATCTGCGTGATAATGGGAGTTGTTTTCGAGACGGCGAGACGATCTGGCGCAGGATATATAAACGCGACACCATGTCCAAACATCATCAGTCATCGAGCTCCTCTGATTCGAGTGACACGTCAGAACGCTCAGTTTCTCCAGAGCCTAAGCCTTCGACTTCGTGGCGATTTTGGAAAATAAAAATTCGTTGTGTTTTGTGCATAATACCATGGCGAAAATAATCAGAATTCAAAACCCCGTGGCGTTCGATGAATCGATCGCCCACTGTGAGATACACGCACATCAGCCATACGCATCGTCCTCATTCAAGAACAACGATGAGATTCGAATCGTTGTTCAGAATCAAGATGCATGTGTATTGCCGGGCAAAAGTTCGCTACACATTCACGGCAGGATTACAAAGGCTGATGGCAAAACAGCCGTCGCAACCACCAGTCTGGTTAATATGGCTATTGGTCATCTGTTTGCGTCCATCCGCTACGAATTGAATGGGCATGAGATCGATCAAAATGTGAACGTTGGAATCACCAGTGTTATGAAAGGATATCTATCTTTGACGCCGGGACAGCAGCACTTCCTGGACAACACCGGTTGGTTGTGCGACGACGATACGGCAATAGCTAATGCCGCGGGATACTTTGACGTCATAATACCGCTGAATATCCTGCTTGGATTTGCCGAGGATTATAACCGAATCATCGTTAACGCTAAACATGAGTTGATTTTGACGAGATCAAACACGGATTTGAATGCCATTCTACAATCAGCGACGGAGGACGTGAAAATTTCAATCGAAAAAATTGAATGGCTGCTACCGTACATCAAACTCGCGGATAATGAAAAGATGAAGCTGTTGAGTTACATCGCAGCGGATCCGGCCATATCTATGAGTTTTCGCTCTTGGGAGATGTACGAGTATCCGATGCTGCCACAGACAACGAGACACATATGGGTGGTGAAAACGTCGACGCAGCTGGAGAAACCGAGACATGTAATACTGGGCTTCCAGACCGGACGGCGGAATGATGCGAAGAAAAACGCCAGCGAATTTGATCATTGCCGGATCAGAGATGTGAAACTTTATCTTAACTCACAGTGCTATCCCTATGCTAGCATGAATCTCGATATTACCAACAATCAATATGCCATTCTCTATGATATGTACACCAACTTTCAACCGGCGTATTATGACAAAGAACCTGAACCTCTGCTCTCGCGGGGTAAATTTTTGGATAAAGCACCGCTCGTGGCCATAGATTGCTCGAGACAGAATGAATCGTTGAAAAGCGGCCCGGTGGATATTCGTTTGGAATTTGAAACTAGTGCCAGCATGCCCCCAAATACTTCGGCTTACTGCCTGATTATACACGATCGCATCGTCGACTACAACCCGATCAGCGGTGTTGTGAGAAAATTAGTTTAAGTTAATATTAATTAGAGTGTAATAATGTGTGTGTGGATCAATAAAATGTATTCAATATATATGATTAATAATTTTTTATTCACCCCTCTCCATTACATTTTATAAACTTACTTCAATACAACTATTAGACATTTTTAGGCTGACACTTTATCGCAAAATTCAAATCTATCAAACTCCCCGCCGAGATAGTGGAGCTGTAGGCGTTTCTCGGCAATTGCATCACTCATGGCGGCCAGTTGGTCGAGGTTCTGCTCGAGAACTTTGGCGATTCTCTTGGGAAGAAATACCGTGAATTTCCACTCTATCGCCACCAGGATGCTCGAACCGAATTTGGATTTGACGCTTTTGATACCCGTCACATCGTACTTCTTGTTCACCTCCAGCTCCGACATCTTTTTTGTTGGTAAAAAGTCGCTCAGGCAGCCGGCATGATTGATTCCCCCGAAGTCCATCGCTTCAGACTGAAAAAACCAATAATGAACATATTGTTTCGATAATACCAAATTCAAGAGAAAAGCAGTGAAAGTCTACCTTTTCCGAAAAGAACTCGCATTTGTTGAAAGAGCCGCCAAGATAGTTCAACTGGAGATCCTTCTGTTTCGCCGCATCACTCATCATCGTCAACTGAGCAGGATTCGCCTCCAGATACTTTGCAATCCTGTTTGGCAGGAAAACGGTGAATTCATCATCGATGGCTGCCAAGATCCCTGCACCGAATTTTGTGATCATTGGTTTGAGAGCTGTAATGCTATACTTCTTGCCGATCTCGAGTTCGGCCATCTTTTTAGTCATCGGATAGTCATCCAGACGAGTGGTTTGGTTAAGCAT
The DNA here is from genome assembly GCA_018257835.1 of Euura lappo. NCBI lineage: Eukaryota > Metazoa > Arthropoda > Insecta > Hymenoptera > Tenthredinidae > Euura > Euura lappo. The sequence goes on along the minus strand of JAEUYN010002371.1, from coordinate 88,730 downwards.
CGTTAAATCCATTGTCTGTCGAAAAAAAAAAGTATGAAATTTCATTTAACACAAAAATGAATCAACATAATCAATGATATATGAATTCATGAACCTTTTGCTGAAGATCTGCAGCCAAGTGCTTCAGAGGAATCGAGTCACAACGTCTCGTATTCGAAGAACTTTTCAGTGGAGATTCTTAGCGTGTAGCTCTGGAGAAATCGTTGGATCAGAGACACAGCGTTGATGCACTCGACCCGAAGTCAAAAAAACTTGTGTGATGGTTGCTCGAGGGAGCTCCTGATTTTATACATCGTGGATCGGGTGTGGGGGGGGTGAGAAAATATCACCTCCCTTTGACTCAAGCCGCATGCAGGTGTGACTTGAGGTTGTTAATTGGAAAAATCCTTTGATATCACCGTGGGAAAGGAAATCAGAGACAAAACCTTTGATCCCCGCCGCATGTGTGGGGGAAAAAAATTCTCAAAACCTTTGATCTTTGCCGCCGCCCGCGTGGGAAAAAAATTCACCCAAAATTCTTGGAAACAAAACCTTTGATCCCCGCCGCATGTGTGGGGGAAAAAAATTCTCAAAACCTTTGATCTTTGCCGCCACCCGCGTGGGAAAAAAAATTCACCCAAAATTCTTGGAAACCGAACCTTTCATTTCCGCCACCCGCGTGGGAAATAAATTTTCCAGAAAAGCCATCTGAGGAATGAACAATTAGGGGCGCCATCTGGGAAATGAACAAGGCGCCATCTCTCGGGGAAATTAGGGACGCCATCTGTCGGGAACCATCGGTCGGTAACTGGGATGCTCCGGGGGTAGCCCACTATAATAGGGACGCTATCTGTCGGTAAATAGAACCATCGACCGGTAACAGGGGGCACCGGGGCCACTGTCGGTAAATAGAACCATCGGTCGGTAACAGTGGGGCAACTTACCCACGGTCGGTAAATAGCACGGATGCGAACCCTCGGTCGGTAACAGGTCGGTAACAGGGATCTTGCGTTAGAAGCCTCACATCCCCTCTACTCAGGTTTGATGCTGAAGTTGAAGCCGGGTTTGATGCAGGAGGTGACACCGAAGTTGTTGAACCTGTCGGTGCCATGTAATTGTACAGCGTATTGCGTGGCTTTTTATTTAACCTTTCATCGGCTGTACACATATCGGTAATATGCTTCGTGAAATGCTTCTGGAAATTTCCCGTGAGCCATCTTGGAGCTTTCGTGTCGTCTGCTTTCCTGTATTTTTGTACCTTGAAAATGATTCAATCAGTTTTTATTTTTTATTGTACTATGAAATATTGAGAAATGAATAGCCAAATCTACCAGGGAAAGTCATTCGACCCTTTTCGAACCACTGTTGAATGAGATTGGTGATGAAGTGAGTAAACTGTCTGTTTACAAAAAAGAATACGGGATTTTCTTTACATTTTTTGTTCAAGAAGTTGAGCTTGGAATCCACATTCGGTCATATGCATTGTAACGTTTGATTACAATTCAACAATTTTACTGCTTTTCCGCTACGGTCTCTGAATTCCAAGGCGATATGTAAGAAGGTAAAGTAAGGAGAGACGCCGCATTTCTATGACAATATTGATAGTTGTCACAAAAATCTATATTAAAGACCAATATTTCTGTGGATCAAGTTGATACACGCTCCATGATATCCAATAATATAACGAGGAAGAAGAAACTGAAATATTTTCAGCGTAAAAAAGGATAGACTACCCTTCTCGTCGGCTCGGGTGTCAAGAACGCAGTTTGGGATGTCCTTTTTCACTCCCGTGGGTAGTATACTATTTTTAACCACCCCCTGCATCGGGAAGCACGACTTCCCGTTCACGCAGCGGGCCGAAAGTCGTACTTTCCGTGCAGGTGTGGTGAAAAGGACTTTTCCGCCCGAGGGCCGAAAAGATCTGTTTTGCGCCCGCTCAAGAGGTATGAAATACCTCTATAGTATATTACACACCTAGGGAGGGAAAGTAGGCTATTCCAAACTGCATGTGAAATTGGCAAGAACGCAGTTAGGGATGGCCTTTTTCACTCCCGTGGGTAGTATACTATTTTTCACCACCCCCTGCATCGGAAGGTACGAATTCCCGTTCACGCAACGGGCCGAAAGTCGTACTTTCCGTGCAGGTGTGGTGAAAAGTGGCATTTTGCGACCGCGTGTGAGAAAACCTACTTACTTATGAGTTTACAATTGAACACTTACCTTCAACTTCACCTTGCACAAACAGCATTCGATTGTTGAAGACAAATTCCCAGCGTTGTCCACCGAAATGTTGCAATTAATTGTTTTACGTTCCGATTGGATACTTTGTTGCTTATTTTTGTCTAGCATAACAATGGATCTGTCGATATTTTTTCGAATCAATTCAGTTAGATGTTTTCGTTCATCGTCTAAATTTTCGATCGCTAACTCTGGACTTTTATCACCACTTTTCTGCGAGTTTCTTTGATCCTTCGGGTTCGGTTTCTTAATAACTCTCCTTTGAACGTTTTGTGTTCTCTTGGAGATGTGTTCTTTTATTGTAAATAAAAGTTTTTTATCCCCACCAAAGATCAGGAATCCACCGACGTTCCTGGCAAAGATGCCGACGTACTCTGCTATTTCTTCGGCATTGACGATCGAGTGTAATTCACTTCTGGTGAATCTTTCTATTTCTGTGATATCACTTTCACTCAAATTTCCCAACGATACATTATTAGCGTACCCATGTAGAGTCAACAGTTTTTTCAAATGCCCGGGGATTTTAACGTTTAATTCACTTTCAATTTCTTCGAAGAAATCCTGGCTTGGATCTTCCCCGGGATCTCCCATCTTTTTTCAAAATTTGTGACTATAATACTTATTAAAAGAACATTGGTTGAATATATCACGATACACGTGACTTTCGCCAGTCGCTGCACGTGAGAACGCGAGTTTATAACCTGCGCATGCGCCTCGAGCAGCATATGTTTACAGTTCGCTTCCCTGACATCTTTCGGTGATTTCCAAAACCTCCGAGAAACAATGTTTCGTTCGTATCTCTCGCAATATCTCCCAATATCTCCCGCGATATTTCCTAATATCTCCCAATATCTCCTGATATTTCCTAATATCGCCCAATATCTCCTGATATTTCCTGACATTTCCTAATATCTCCTAATATCTCCCAATATTTCCCAATATTGCCCAATATCTCCGGACATTTCCGACCGCGTGTACACCAAATTTCCTTCGTGATTCACCCCTCGAGGAGCAGGGACGGACGAGAATGTTTGCGCGACCAGCCAATCATCGTGAACCTGATGTAGAGCCGTTAAATATTCTAGGGTTATGTCGGCTTCCTCGTCCCGCGCGCGAGACTGGATGCGGGTAAACGACACGGCAGGGGATAATCTCAGGTAGACTACTAGGTCTACCTCAAAATCGGAAGAGCTCTCGGTAAAAATCTTACAGTTCTCCATTAAAAGATGTGCTTCCTCCCTCTCAAATCCTCCTAACCTTCGTCGGGCCTCTAATTAACAAAACTACCTCCAGGTGGGAACGAATTCAAAAGAAGCGAGGGCGTTGATCCTGGTCGATAATCGATACAAAACCGTTTGGTCCTATCCTTTTTGTTAACCAAGACGATTGGAGAAGCCCAAGGGCTGGAAGATAATTCAATCACATCGCATGCCTTCAAATTCTCTACCAGCTTTGTAACTTCTTTCCTCCCGTGGAGCGGAAGTCGATGAGCAGCCTGTTTGATAGGCGAATGATTTCCTACATCTATCTGATGCTGAGCCACAGAACAACGCCCTATATCTGTAGGACTTTTCGCGAAAGCATCCTTAAAATCTGATAAAAGGGACTGAAGGGGTTCAAGTTGATTGGGGTTCAACTGCTTAGAGGACCGCGAGTTCCTTTCTTGAAGAAAGGTACGAACTAAGTCAATTCCACGAACGTGGAGAGATGAAACATCTACAGAAGGATTCGGATGTGAGATGGAAGGAAATCCATACCCAAAATCCCATCGTCTTCAATTTCAGCTATCAAAACGTCGTGTTTGGTTCTAATACAACCTGAGATGAGATGAGAATCACCTCTGCGGAAGCTTTTCCTACAATGGGGGTCGTGTCTCCAGTGGCGGTACGCAGACCAGACGAGGTAGAAACAATCGGAAAATTAGGAAGTAAACCTGGTCGAACGACTGTGACCTCTGCCCCGGTGTCGACAACCCACAAACACGCGGTTCCGTTGACAGTACCCTTAGCGTAGAGACCGGAACGTCGCAAGCCGCGAATCACAAAGTGACCCTGAGTAGATCCAGACGAAGGATCGGGATCCGAACGGGCTGGCCTAGAAGAAGCAGAAGCCGTGGGTTCTCTCGGAGCTTCCGGTGCTCGCCGGTGATCAGAGTGTTGGCTCTGCTGATTATTTTGCTAGGAGGCGGTCGCGGGTCGCTTTCGCCAAGAAAAATTATTATTTTGATGTCTTTGATTTCTGTTATTATTCTCTCTTTCTCTCATAATTTTTTGTAAAGTGAAGCAATGTTTAACGTCGTGACTTCGACGCTTGCAGAACCAATACTCAAGAACGGGCTTCGACTCCTGAAAACCAATTGATCGCGCGGAGCCCTTGGAAGGCTTGTCATTCCTAGGTGAAGCTTGCTTTCTGCTAGGCGAAGCTTGCCTCTTTCTAGGCGAAAGTTTTTCCCTAGAGGGTTCTGTTGTCGCTAGTTGCCGAATCTTCCCCGTGCCGAGTTCCGCTCCAGTGATAGCCTCGATTTCTAGACCTCTGATTACAGCCTGAGGAATAGAGGTCGGAGCCGCCAATTCAAGGGTCTGTCTTAAGCTAGGGCTAGCAATTGCGTCGAGAAACCTAACACAAGCGAGTTGATCACGAGTGTGCGGCGCACAGTCGGGGAGAGCGAGTCGGATCAGGCGCTCAATGTCGTTTCCCAGGTTGGCTAGATCTTCCCCACGGTCTTGGCTCCTATTATTGAACTGCGTAAAGTAGAGCTTCGACATGTGCTCATCTCCAAATTGAAGTTTTAGTACTGCGCAGAGTTTATCAAAATCTTTTGCGTCAATATCAGTCAATGAAGCCAGAGCATTCAGGGCCGTTCCTCGAAGAGACCCGGTGAGAGCCGCTGTTTTGAACGCCTGATCCCAATTGTTCAGCGCCGCAATCATTAGAAACTGTCGTTCATATTGAGCCCAAGACGTGGTGCCGTCATAGGTGCTGGGTTTCATCAGCATTGAATTTACTGGGGGCAATGAATTTGTCTGTGCCACCGGGTTAAAAGTGGGCCAGCCACCTTGCTGAGGCATTACAGGCGGAACAGTTCCGAAAGAAAACTGAGTCTGAGGACCTACTGGGTTGTTGGAAAGAAAATTCCCCAGTGGAAAGGCGGCAAGCCCGCTTCCACCCGTCAATCCATTAACGGTGTTCTGGGGTTCAAAGGGAACCGAATTAAAATTACACATGTTAAAAACATTTTGTCCTGTCTGACTATTCGGAAAAATTGGTCTGGAAATAAATCGAAAGGGTGCAGCAGGGTCAGCTCGAACTCCTTCTCGCTCGTTGGGGGCTGAAAGTCTAGCATTTACCCTGTGACTATTTTCTTGCACGAGTAGTGACTCCGGGTTTTCCAATCGAACCGGTCGAGCGTCACCACATATCAAGTTTTGAATTCTAATTAATTCCGCGTCCCGCACTATCTCTCTAGTGCGGTCGCTCAAACGACGGGCCGGGGTCAACGTTACGCGCTGCAACGGTGCCCCCGAGGCAAATCCTACTGAAGCAGTAGTTGGGTTATTAACCCGGAAAACAGGCACAGACCTTTGCGGCTCTTCGGTAACCTGATTCGGGGAAAATTGGGGTAGTGCAGGCGGTGAATCGACGTGAGGTGACCTCGCGAAGGGTTGTGGGACCGGAGTTTGGACTCTCTGGACTTCCAGGAGTCGGGATTCTAGGGTCTCGAACCGCTGCAGTATTTTTTCCCGTTCAACTCGATCGCGTTCTTCCCGCTCCCGTTCTCGGCGACCTTGTTCCTTCAAGTGCTCTTGAAGGAGCTGGAACAATTGAGCCGGGTGAAACTCAGTTTGCGGGGTTACCTGTGGTGACCTCGGCTCGTGGAGAGACGCCTGTTGCTGTGGGACCGATGCGACTGGAGATGTTGCCTGCACAACGGGGTCTAAGCGTGCTCTCTTGGCCAACGGTTCCCGGTCAGTCTCGGCCTCTCCGTCGCTTATCGAGGCCCGCTGAAGGCGTGTTCGTGGCATCATTTCTCTTGGATTCTTTTGGTCGATGTTGTAGTTGCCTCTGATCTCTGTTACTCGCAATACCAGTGAAAAGTCTTTCGGGAAAATGAGCTATCCCAGCTCCTCCACCAAATCTAACAAAGGGCTAAACCTGGTTACGATTAAATAAGGGACCGAAATCACTGGTGCGAGGCAAAATGAAAGATTCAGGGCAAAAAGGGGGTTTATTCAAAAGATATGTTTCTCTCGTTTAAGTCTAGAGACTGACTGTTTTTTACAATAATAATTCCTACGTTCATTTCCTTATAACAAATTATCAGCTGTTTTAATCAGCATAATCAGTTTAAAGTAAGTGTCAAAGTGACAGATAACTGACACCCTTACAATCTAACGGGTGCCTCCGTTACAATATCTATATAATAACATCTTACTATTTTTATCCACTTATTCTGATATTTGTGGTTATTCCGATCTACATAATGAAAAAGTAAGGTTATCCTTAGTAAGATAACGACAAAAATTAATTTTATTGTTTAAAAACTTCTTTTAGTATCTTGTAAGTATCTTTTTTAGTGTCTGAAATAATACTTTTCAGTCTTCCTCTCCTTCTTCATCCACTTTCGATGCGAATTGCCTGTGCAAATAAACAGAGAGTCCCATCTGTAAAGGTGAGATGAATGATCGTGGACGAACTGCAGTCATGATAGCGTGCCTGATGACAGTACACTTCCTTTTGTTGGATGAGTGAGGTTATCGCACTCGAATCTCCCGCGTCTGCGCGCGCTGTTTGTAAGGGAGAGGAGATGCCATGCCAGCCTGCTTGTATGGTGGCGCTAGAGTAGTCCAAAGAAGGAAGATGTCTGACTAAGATATTACTTTGTGTTTCTGGCTGAGAAAGAATAAAGAAAAGCCACTATCAGTTGATATTGCTGAGTCTCAGATTTATTTACTAAATCCCTCTAATTCCCTCAAAAACTCTACAGGTTATGGGCCCAGTAGTTTTGAGAGGGAAGGAATATCTGAGTGAATAATTCGTTGGCGTCGTTTCGGCAACAGGTCGGTAGTACTGCGTAGCACGTGTCGGCCATTGTGGTGTGTTGTTCCGAGGGCAAAAACCGGGTTTTTGTTCGTTGAATCGGGAACAGTGTGCGCGGTTGAGACTGAAAAAATGTCGGACGTTTTCTCAGTGAAACATATCGAAAAACTGGACGGGTCGAATTTCCTAACGTGGAAATTCGAGATGTTGGCTTTGTTTCGGGCAGCGCGGGTGCATAACGTTGTAAATGGCACGGACGTGTTAACGGCGGACGCTGCGGCAACGGTCAGGAACACGTGGGAAGAAAAGGATGCGAAGGCGAGAGTATTGATCTCGACAACCCTTGAGAGATCGCAATTAATATCCTTGATCACCTGTGAAACCGCGAAAGAAATGTGGGACGCGTTGTGTAGCCAGTATGAACAAAAGTCGGCGTCGAGCAAATTGCTTCTGTTAAATAAGTTTCACGCGTATCGAATGGAATCGGGTGATACGGTGGTACAGCATGTGTCGAAGGTTAAAAACATGGCACTGCAGTTAAAGAATGTCGGTGAAACAATGTCCGATGCCACTGTGATGGCGAAGATTCTTTCCGGGTTGCCACCGAGTTACGGTAGTTTTCAAACGGCGTGGGACAATGTCGACGAACAGAGACAGACGGTCGAGAATTTGACAGAACGACTTGTGCGCGAGGAAGTGAGACACGGAACGAACGGGGACACGATTAAAGTGTTAGCCGTCGTGAAAAACAGTGGCGCGAAGAAAAAGTCGTTGAATTCGAAACAAAAAGTCAAGAAGGATCTGAAAGACATCAAATGTTACAGGTGTCACGAAAAAGGACACTACGTGCGCGACTGTCCACAAAAGAAACAGATCAGTGGTGACAAAGAGAAGGATGGAAAGAGCTCGCATGAATACGTGCTTGTGGCCGCGGTGAAAGAGAGCGAAACGACGATGCCCGAAAAGCGGGTCGGTATCTCAACGGAACAAGTGAGACGTTTACTTGAGGTCGATAAAGCAGACGCCTGGATTGGCGACAGTGGGGCTTCTCGACATATTTCTCATCGGCGCGAGTGGTTCGAGACTCTCCGCACGGGCGTCGGTGGCACTGTTGTGCTTGGCAACGACGTTGAATGCAAGATAGAAGGAGAAGGAACTATCAACCTCGAAGCGTTTGTTGACGGTCGTTGGAACAGCGTGCGAATCGAAGGTGTGTTATACATACCGGAGATAAAGAAAAATCTACTCTCTATGGGTGCGTGCACTGAAAAAGGATGTTTGATCGGGTTTGACAATGAACGAGTGACAGTGTCGCTGAAGGACAAAACGGTGATGACGGGAGTGAAACAAAATAACGCGCTCTATCGAATGCTTGTCCGCGTGGTGTCACCGAAGGAAGCGATGGAAATCAACGTGTCAACGGCCGATTTGAAAACCTGGCATGAGCGTTTAGGACATGTCGGAGCTCGTGCACTCGAGGACATGGTGAAGAACGATCTTGTGACCGGTGTGAGGTTGAAAAACGCGGATAAATTTTTCTGCGAGCCGTGTCAGCTGGGGAAGGCGCATCGAAAACCGTTTCCCGAAAAGCCAAGTTCGCGAGAAACGAAGCCAGGCGAGTACGTGCATACCGACGTGTGTGGAGAGATTCAGGTAAAATCTCAAGGAGGTGCGAGTTACTTCGTGACGTTCATTGATGACGCCACGAGTTTTTGCCATGTTTACTTCATCAAACACAAAGACGAAGTGCTTGAAAAGTTTAAGATTTATGAGCGTCTAGTCGAAAACAAGTTTGGATCGAGGCTGAAAGTGGTAAAATCGGACAACGGAGGTGAATATAAAAGCAAATTGATGAAAGCGTATCTTGAAGCACGAGGAATAACTATGGAGAATTCGGCCCCCTACACACCTCAACAGAACGGGAAGGCGGAGAGGGCTAACCGAACGATCTTCGAAAGCGCCAGAACAATGCTCCGAGCAAAGGGTCTTCCGAAGATGCTGTGGGCTGAAGCTGTTAATACAGCGGTGTACGTGCTCAACAGGACAACGCACTCGAGCAGAAAGGGTCTCAAGACGGCGTACGAAGACTGGACCGGAAGAAAACCTGACCTGAGTCATGTAAAAGTTTTCGGGTCGACGGCATATGTCCACATTCCCAAACAGTTGCGTAAGAAACTCGACGACAAGGCGAAGAAAGTAATACTGGTGGGATACCAGGATGAGTCGTCGAATTATCGTTTGTGGGATCCAGAAAAGAAAACGATGATTGTGTCTCGCGATGTTAAATTCAACGAAATCGAAACTGACGAGAGTACGAATGTGAGTGACTCCGAAGAAAACTCACAGATCATAACACAAGACGACGAAGTTGTTGAGGTTTCGGACGAATCGGACGAAGAGGTTGCACCGGACAACGCGGCCTTGCACCAACAGGAAGAAGGAGCCGAGGCGCAGAACGAGCAACGCGTGGTAGCAGCTGGACGTCAACTCAGAGATCGAGGTTTGATTCAACGACCGCAAAGGTACCTTCCTGAAATCGATTGTGTAGAGCTGAAGGCACCGGAAACGCTTCAGGAAGCGGTGAGTGGTCCTGATGGGCCAAAATGGTCTGAAGCAATCAATCAGGAACTGCGAGCTCACGAAAATAACGCAACCTGGACGCTGGTCAGAAAGAAATCGGGTGATAAGCTGATAGACTCGAAATGGGTTTTCAAGGTCATTCAGGGGTCATCAACCGGTGAGTGTCGTCTCAAAGCACGTCTATGTGCACGAGGTTTCCTACAGCGATACGGTGTGGATTATAACGAAACGTTCGCACCTGTTATTCGCTATGATTCACTCCGAGCGTTTTTGGCAAAGACAACGCAAGAAAACCTCGAGTTGACTCAGTTCGACGTTTGCACGGCCTTCCTATATGGCGAACTGGAGGAGGAGATCTTGATGAAGGTCCCTGAGGGTCTCGTCATCGAAGGAGGTCCGGATGTGCAAGAAGATTATGTGTGCAGGCTGAACAAGTCACTCTATGGCTTGAAACAGTCACCCAGGTGCTGGAACCGCAAGTTCAGTGAATTTCTAAAAAAAATTCAACTTTGTTCAAGGTGACGCGGATCAGTGTATTTTTAAGGGGTGTGTCGATGGTGTGAATGTTTTCTTAGCATTGTTTGTCGACGATGGCCTTGTGGCCTCAGAATCGAGCGGAGTATTGAATATTGTAATCAGCTATCTAAAAAGTGCGTTCGAGATAACCACAGGAGATGCGTCGCGATTTGTAGGTTTGCAGATCGAACGGGATCGGGTCGGAAAAACGATGTTTGTTCATCAACTCGAGTACGTCAACAAAATATTAAACAAGTTTGGTATGTCGGAAGCGAAATCTGTGTGTGTGCCTGCTGATCCGAATGTCGTGCTGCACCCAGTCGAAGACGAAGACGAATGTGAGAATGTACCGTATCGCGAAGCAGTAGGTTCCTTGATGTTCCAACAAAGGATCTCGGTATACTCTACAAGAGTGAAGGAAGTGAGCCAGAGCTTATCGGCTATTGCGATGCCGATTTTGCGGGCGACGTCGAAACGCGTCGTTCGACTACTGGATACGGTTTTATGTTTGCGAACGGTTTGATTTCTTGGTCGAGCCAACGACAGAAACTTGTAACGTTAAGCACCACAGAATCGGAATACGTGGCTGCTACTGCTGCTGCACGAGAAGCTGTGTGGTTGCGAAGGTTGTTTTCGGAAATCGGTTCGCGCTGTGATAAACCTACTGTGATTTGGGTTGATAACCAAAGTTCAATAGGGCTTGCGAAAAACCCAGAACAACATAAACGTACAAAACATATAGATGTTAAGTATCACTACGTGCGTGAAAGAGTAACCATATATCATGATATTACAGTAAAATATGTTCCTACTAAGTACCAAAGAGCTGATATATTTACGAAGGCATTGCCTAGAGTGCAGTTTCACTTGTTGTGTGGTATGTTATCAATAACGAGTGCTCAAACGGTGAGTGTGTTGGATGAGTGAGGTTATCGCACTCGAATCTCCCGCGTCTGCGCGCGCTGTTTGTAAGGGAGAGGAGATGCCATGCCAGCCTGCTTGTATGGTGGCGCTAGAGTAGTCCAAAGAAGGAAGATGTCTGACTAAGATATTACTTTGTGTTTCTGGCTGAGAAAGAATAAAGAAAAGCCACTATCAGTTGATATTGCTGAGTCTCAGATTTATTTACTAAATCCCTCTAATTCCCTCAAAAACTCTACACCTTTGCAATGGCTCCAATTTACCCTTTCTATTCTTGAGAATGATTTCCTGTATGAAATATAGTAAAGATTTCGGAACAGACTCATTGACATCGTCAAACATGCAGGTACTCGAAGGATAAAATTCAGTTTCACAAGCTACGGAGCGTATATCCTGTCGAATAATTGCTGCCGCTGCTGTCAAAACTCTCAAACGGTCGGCTTCGGCGTTCGTATTTTTGTTCTCGTACCATGTTTTGTTGAGAATATCATACTGGGTCTCTCGAAAACAAACAATAGACGGTCCTGTACCTTTGGACGTAATAACAATCCTATCCCCGTACCGTTTGTGAAGCCTGGTTCTTATGGTTTTGTCGTCCACTTGGAAATCTTCAAGAACTCCTTTCAATTCAGTAAAGGTGAATTGGAAATCGTCGTTATTCTCTATATAGGCGAGAATTTGTTCCATCGCTGCGGTGATTTGCGCATCGAGAGGGCGACCTGCTTTCATGCCAGCGCATGGTGAGAGGAAATTTTTAAAGCAATCATTATGATACCTAGCTTCGGCGGCCACTAAGGCATTTTCGAAGATTACTCTGTTCCTCACAGCTTTTGCCATTTCATCTTTTCTGTTTTCGATTCTCTGCATGATGGTTTCTTTAAAGCCAATTGTCGAAACTTGATGGACTGAGTTGCGGAGTTCTTTACGTTTCTTCTTTTCTTTTTCTTCATCGGCCTCGTCTCCACAAAAAATACACAATTTCTTGAAGTCGAAAGATGACGTAGATGATCGCATCTTGCTCTTTGGATGGCTATATTCCGATGAACTAGCGGCATCTTCGATCGAACGTTTCCTCTTGAAAGCGTGGATAGTAGTTTGACGAACATAATTTCTACGGCAGGCCACGTGCAGTTTAACAGACTTAACACCACTGAATAGTGCTAATTTACCGTCATTTCTTTCAATACTTGCAGCCCTCAACCTATCGATGCCACGTTCAACTGTGACAGAAGCTTCACTCGCCAGATTTTTATCACAAATACTACACAATTCTTCCATTTTCAGGTCATTGTCTTTATAACGTTATACGTACGTCTAGTATGAACTACGAACGACTTAGGACTGTGCATTCACCACACCCCACCGGCGAACCGGTAAAGGCAGGTATAAACCCGACCCAAACTAACCCCAACCTGAGAGAGGGGAAGAGCAGCTGCTCCGCGCTGCCCCACACAGGACACAGAACGCAGCGCGACAGCTGCGAAACCGACATGATATTTCACGCCTGTTTTGCGTGAAATCGATTGCTCCTATGAATAAACTTTATACCACCTCTTTTGAAGAGAAATTGTCGATCTTTATTTTTGATAAGTATACCACATAGCTGTAAAATCGATAGGAACGAAGATATAGGCGAAAAACCGAAAAAATGACATTTTTTCGACCGTTTTTGGGCTCCCAAAAGTTATGCGTACAACAGAACTTAGGGTACTTTTCAGTACTTATTTGGAGAGCCGAAAGGTAAGTGTACACTAATTTACAGCTTTCCCGGAATTATTCCGAAGTAAAATTCTAATTTCCCTGGACTATGTACATTCTCAACCAAAAGTGACTTTCGTCGACACATTGAATAGTTTGAGATGAGATAAAAATCGGAAAAAAATTAACCATAATCGAGATGATGAGAGTATCAATTTTTAATAATAATAATGCCCTAATGTTATTAAAAAATTGTTTGAACAAAACAATTGTTAAACAACAAATTTTCGGGTAACGTTCATTTTCTTCATGTGAAATGAATTCATTGATTTTTCTGTATGCACATGAATTTTTTAAGGATTTTCTTTTTTTCTTTCTAAATTCCCGTTTTTTATCTTATCTGAAAGTATTCAATATTGTCGATCAACATATACACGTAAATATTGTCGACGCAAGTCACTTTTGGTTGAGAATGTACAGCCAATACATCCTTAAGGGGTTATATCTGAGTAGAATTTTTTTTTCCATTTTTTTTTTATTCGCTGATATTGATCTTTGTAGTCTTAAGAATATTGTGTGTAAATTTCATATTGAAATTCCAAAAATTGTGGAAGTTATGGGGAATTCACCAAAATGCGGTCGAGCGGCCGGCCGCCCGTTCAATTTTCAGAGACCTGAGTAGCGACAATTTATTACAACGCTGCGTTGGAGGATACACGCAAAATTCAAACGAGAGTTTCAATAATGTGATTTGGCGGATAGCACCCAAAGTTACCCACAGTGGTTCAAAAATTGTAAACATTGCCACCAATATCGCTGCATGTACGTTCAACTCTGGAGCAAAGTCATATGTCTAAATTATGGATGCATTAGGCATCAAAGTAGGAAGAAACGCTGATCGGTATTGTGACACTGAAGATGCGGAGCGCGTGTGTGTCGCTGAAATTCGCACTCACAACGCAACTCGTGATGGGAGGATTCAGCGAAGGCAGTCACGGATCGCTGCAGAAGATGCTGCCACTGTTGCAGAGGGCGTACTGTATGGTCCAGGAATCGCAGACTAACGGTAGGGTAAAGAAACTTTCCCTCGTATAAGATTTTATATTATGTGATAATATTACGAATTTTTTCACACAAATCGATTTTCCAAAGGAATAATTCTATAAGATTAGAACATAAAAAATATCGTGTGTAAATGCTACCTTCATATTCGAAAAACTGTTAAAGTTATACACGATTTACCGAGACGCTGAACAACCGATCGTGAGTCGCCAAGCGCATCATTTCTACGCCAAACTTCAAACGCGATTATCTCGAAACATACTTTTTCAAGGCGGTGTCCAAAATATCTCGAAAACGGCTGGACCGATTGCTTTGAAACTTTCACACAATATTCTCGGACATGTTTTCTAGTTCGCAACGTAGGATTTTTTTTCTTAAACAACTACTTTTTGTTTTATCAAGTCGGAAAGGTTGGAAAATGAGACTGAAAAAAAGTCAAAAAATTCAAATGGCCGTAATTTCGCGAAACAATTTTTTTGAGGGAAAATCCTACGTCGCGAACAGCTTCATACATTATATTTTGATGTAAGACTTCTTTTGTTTGACCTTATCCGGAGGGATATGCAATTCTTCTTTGGTGTCAAAGGTCAGAAAACAACGCTCAGTAATTGACGTTTCGGTCCATGAAGAGGGCCCTCTTCAGAACTGTAATTTATTTTTTACATGACAATATATACAATACAAACAAAAAACCATAAAAAATAAAAATTCGTTCCACCCCCATCTAAACTGGCTCCAAACGTACTTTCACTCTTACGGAGCTATATCCACCAATTCTGATAAAAAACTTCTTAACCTTCCTACGAGATGTCTCCGAAAGAGCCTGATAAGCTATAAACAGCCTCCCTTCTGGAATTATTTTTTCTTTATGTTATTTGCATACAACTTAAAGTTGAATTATAGATGTTGACAACCTCTGCGCTACTTACTATGGCTATTATGATGTTTGTAAAAGAGTGAAAACACATTTGGACCCAGTACACTGTTCAAATTTTGCCGCCAACCACTGCGATTGACTTTCGTAGTCACCACATAACCTAATTATCTCCGATGTCTTGATTTAGCTTCCTTCCGCTTCCTTCTAAATTGGCTCCAAACGTGCTTTCACTCTTACTGGACTATATCCACCAATTCTGATAAAAACTTCTCAACCATCCTACGAGATGTCTCCGAAAGAGCCTGATAAGCTGTAAACAGCCTCCCTTCTGGAATTATTTTTTGCTTTTTGCACATATGTAACGTTAAATATATATTTTTGTACCTATGGTTACATAACCTATAAAAATGCTTAACCGTAATGCGGTGAGATTATTCTCGAAATATTAGTCGGACTGTTAGTCTGTAAGTATAGATTATATTTTTTTATTTTTATTTTTTATGGTTTTTTGTTTGTATTGTATATATTGTCATGTAAAAAATAAATTACAGTTCTGAAGAGGGCCCTCTTCATGGGCCGAAACGTCAATTACTGAGCGTTGTTTTCTGACCTTTGACACCAAAGAAGAATTGCATATTATATTTTGAGAATCATTTGGAAATTTTTGTTTCAGATCAACCGCCTGCCTGTAATTTTGGACACCGAAAACCGTGCGAGCAAGGGACACTTTTTACGCCGGCCATGATACCAGCGCTCCCAGTGGATATATATACATAGAAAAAATTTGTAACCAAACCTCAATAGATGTTCTTTCAAATCATGCAAAGTTTATTCAAATCGATCAAATACTTTTTGAGAAAAAAATTCCTAAAATTCGCCCATATTTCACGCATTCTACTCAGATATAACCCCTTAAAGCAAGTTCAGTATTTTTGCTGACAGAAGCGTTTGATTTGAATAGGTCGAAGGTTTGCGGGGCACCATTGTGATCCGTGAAAACAGACATGATACCTGGCGGCTCATAAGGCAGCTTTACGTACTTTTGAAGAGTACATCATTTCTCTTTAGCTTTTGGAACTTCTAGAAAATACGGATTCAAAGGTTAATTCCATTCTTTTAATAAATGGGCACTCATCTCCACTTCGAAGCGTTTTGGTTTGCACGTAACCGCGCCACTTTGACTACCGACTAACTCAAGCACGGTGCGCACGCCGCTTGTTATGGTCATTGTGGCATCAAAAGTCGACAGAAACATCCGAAACTTACAGGTCATATAGCTAATAGTGTACGGAACACCGAGATGAGCGTCTGTAAAAAAATCACTTAAGTCGACTTAAGTTGTTGTTGCAGCGAACGGCTCAATTCATCATGAACAACGTGACTCTGGAATAACTGTACTACTTTGTTACGGACACCCTATATTCGTTGAAAACAGGTATAAGTTCCCTATTGTACGTATTGGACACCTGGCAGATCCGCGGCCGGCCGGCCAGCGTGGTAACACGCTGCGTATCCGCTCACACTATGCTAAAAATTACGCTTTTCGGCCACTACCGACGGTAGTAGCGCAGTGCTAGCACTCAAGACTACCGAGCGGGAGGCTTGGGTTCAAATCCCCAGTGTGCCAGTGTTGACCTGAACGTCAATCCGAAAAATGTAAGACGGGTCACGCCGTTTAGGCGCACTGGCAAGCTGGGGGTATGGGCTCAGTCCGGCTACACTCGGACAAGGTTTTTCGGCAGTTTTCCTTGTCCCTCGTGCGAATGCGGGTGTTTCTATCTCAACTGCCACTGCTAACTCTCCCCTCCCTCCTACGTTTTCAAATGTATTTGGAATAAATAAAGTTATTTACATATTTTACTTTCTGCAAGCAATCTAAAGCGTTTTCGATAGCTGATGGACTGATCTACAGCCTCAAACTTGAATGAAGGTGGAGTCTCCTGGAGTTCTCTACGTTTGGTCTACGTGAAAGTAGAAATAAAAAAAATCATATCGTCTTCGGAGGGTACCGAACATCGTCGTATTTCAACCGGATAAGCATGTCTTTTCAATTCAACTTATACAGAAATATTTTCTACGTTCCTGCAGGAGTGGAATCCATTTTGAAAAATTAAAATCGCTTCAATCACTTTCGAGTTATTGGTCTTTGAAGTTCACTGTTTTTCCTTACGTTTTCACTCGCCGCGTGCACTCTCAACGAAGGCTGACTTTGAACTAACGTATCGAGCCAGGTATGAAAAGGACAACCATACCCTTCGAGGTTTGGATGTACCAATCATTTCTCTACCCCACCCGAGGTTAAAAATTCCCCGAATCCAATTTTCGTATTTCGGACTTTTGGGCACGATTTCGGGGTTTCGTCCCACGTAGTTTTCAGTTTTTACTTTTGTGCGTATTAAGGTGGCTCAAGCGCGAACACGTTCACGAACAGAAAAAAATAATTTTTCAGTATATTGTACATACAGTACTCATCTTCACGTACGCAAAATCTCAGACCAGGTCATCGACTAGATAAGAGAGATAAATATTGTTGAAATTCGATTTTTTAACACGGGGCTTATGGGAGAATGAGGCTGAATTATTTGGGCCGAGTAATATCTCTGCATCTACCGAACAGATGTTGACGAGAAACTAGAGTAACGCTGATTAGACCACGAGGATTGCAAATACAACGATAAAGTGGGGGGTCATCGACTTCTGTTATGAGATATTCAATGTCAAAGTTTCGAAAACTTTGAAATTCAGAGAGGTTATGGGACCGCGTAGAAATTCGGCAGCTGGACAGAATTATGATAGCTGAGCGCATGCGCGAGAATCGAAGCTCCGGCCGTTTATCACTAGAGAGAGTGAGACAGATAGTCGCGATGTTGCCATACTTCTGTATGCAGTATCGTAACATGAAATTATTCTTATTTCACGGTCTTTATTTACTGGCATACAACTAATGACTTATGCATGAAATTGTCAATAATTTGATCGCGAGTAACTGTATTATGGCAATCTTGCGTTTTCGAGGAAAAATAGAGGGCCTTGCTTTAGCCCCCGCGAAATTCGGACCTTCGTGCTTGAGCCACCTTAAGTATGGAGTCAATCAGTTACATCTTCCGGCATGCCGCGACAAAAACCGATGCGTACTCCCGATGAGAAAATTCAATTTGAACGTTTGAGACTAAAAGAAATATCGGATTTCAGCGCCAGTGGTACGAAGCAGTGGATTATCGTTTCCATTGAAATTATGGTCTCGGAAAATCGTGACAATGCTGACCCGTCTGAATACTACTTGAAAGTAACATGTCCACAAAATCCTGCCGATGAACTGTTAGGTATTGTTCATGCCACATTCTCGTGATGGAAAATTATCCGTCCTTCTTCTACGGATTTCATTTGCGTTTGAACTATCTGAAAAAAATATTGTTCTTCCAGCTTCAGCAACGCTGTTACGAGCGTTGAAAATACTTCTTCGCTTATATTCTGGTGAGGTTATTCTGAATGTTATTGACAAAGATAATGCCGTGTGAAAAACAGAAAGAAGATAGATGTGTGCGTTGTACACAGAATAAATTTGAATTTCGGTAAAAGGAAAAACGGATTGTGTTGTCAGCGATTGCTGAACTGAGGCGGAGTGTCCCGAGAACCAACGCCAGGCACTCAATTTCAGTAATTCTCATGAGCAAGCCTCAAGGTATTCTTCAAAACTTTTTTCACAAGGTTTTAGGCACGCCGTTGGTCTGATTCAACGTCTCAACGTCTTACTTTTCTTACAGTAAACAAATTCTCATCGTGTAAACCATATATGTACATATATCTACGACAATTGTTTTCCGGTAAAGTTATTTGCAAATGAGCGGAATAATTCTCTGGATATTGAGATCTGACATGATTGTTTCTTGATTCAGACCCCCATGTTCAGGAGATTATGGGTTCGAAAGGATCTACGGGTTTGTCCCCGAGAAAAATTAGACATCGAGGGGTTTAATCGGGCGGAACAATGTGCTGGGAATTTTTTTTTTCATGCCATGGATTTTAGAGCAATCCTCAATTATTCGTATTAAGTTCATACTAGTTCCCTTGACAACCCTTTGAGAACGGCGAAATAGGTCTTTTTTGAACGTGGTATCTACTAGAGCTGTACGGTTTAACCGGCTCAACCGGCCAACACGGTTAATCTGGTTAATTAGCCGATGGCTTAACCGGTTAAGCGGCCAAGTCGGCCAAACGATTAACCGGTTAACCGGCCAAAACGGTTAACTCGGTTAACTCTGTTAATCGACCAATGGTTTAACCGGTTAACCGGCCAAGACGGTTAACGTTTAACCGCGCTTAACGGTTAGGTTGGCCAAAAAATAATTTCATCAAGAGGGTCGGATACCTCTTAGACCAGCCCTATAAAGTCATGATGTCATGAGTTACTGATTTTTTTTCACGTACTATTTTCATCAAAGATCAACTTCGTAGAGACTGAAAATTTTAAGACGACATCTTCGTTTTTTTGAGAATGCAATTTTCGAGAAAATGAGGATATAAAAAATCCTTTGCGTATGATTGTTCGGGCTAGTCTATTGAACATGTAAGAAAATCGACAGCCCTGTATGGTGAAAATTTTGGGAGAAGATACGATTTTTAAGTACGAATATGAGTTTCATCTTATTTCCATTTCTTTCGAATTTTCAACTTATTGTAAATAAATCATTCAATTATTTTTTCCATCGAAACTCTCTACCATCGACCTGTAGCGCATGTTCATTTTCCATCAAAACTCATTCAATCATTTTTTCAAAATCGTATCTTCTCCCAAAATTTTCACCATACAGGGCTGTCGATTTTCCTACATGTTCAATAGACTAACCCGAACAATCATACGCATAGGATTTTTTATATCCTCATTTTTTCGAAAATTGCATTCTCAAAAACCACGAAGATGTAGTCTCAAAATTTTGCGGCTCTACGAAGTTGAGCTTTGATAAAAATAGCACGTGAAAAAAAAATCAGTAACTTCATAAGATCATTACTTCATAGGGCTGGTCTGAGAGGTATCCCACCCTCTTAATGATATTATTTTTTGTCCAACTTAACCGTTAACCGCGGTTAAACGATAACCGTCTTGGCCGGTCAACCAGTTAAACCATTGGCCGATTAACTGAGTTAACCGAGTTAACCGTTTTGGCCGGTTAACCGGTTAAACGTCTAGCCGACTTGGCCGCTTAACCGGTTAAGCCATCGGCTAATTAACCAGATTAACCGTCTTGGCCGGTTAAGCCGGTTGAACCGTACAGCCCTAGTATCTACGGCAATGAACAAAGATTAAAACTACATTTTTTTCCATTTGAATCACGAATTAAATTACTCTCATGCTATTCAAGAACATTCATTTTGGCTTAGCAAAAATTCAAGTTGATAACGTAGATCGGTTTGTGCAGTACTACATGAAATGGTGATCATCCAATCTCGAAAGCCGCATTAACAATCTCGATGGATATTCGAACTAAGGTACACGATAACATTTTACATAGTGTATCATTGCAGAAGTTCTTTCTCTTTTTTCAAGTTGAAATGAACTCATTTTTTCCTTCACAAAATGAATTTTTGTTCTCTTCAACGAAACATTTCTAATTTTTTCAACACGATTTCACGAAATTCTGCTCGCAACACACCATGTAAAATTTGAGCGGTTTTAGGGATTTTAAGTTGACCGTTTTTTCTAGTAAAGCACAAATCGCCTAACATTATTATTATTAGTAACTTTCGATTCTCTTCAAGTTGAATGGATTTTTCTTGACGGGAAATGAAGTCGATGAATTGGCGACTCGAGTGAAAAAATGTGTATTCACATATTTGAATTTCTCGGACGAGGCGAACCAAATTAAATTAATTATTGGTACCTACCATAAGGAGAGATTCTTCCTCTATCCGAGCGTGCAAACCTTGGTGGGACCGAAAAAAACTTATAGCAAAATCAAATTTTTATTTTTAATTCTATCGTACGTTCTAGTACATTAAGTTAATCAAAAGTAAATACTATAGTAATACTAAAGTAAATTATGGGCCTTAGAGTCGTTCGGAAGTTATACCATCGAAGGTGCCGAAAAATCGGACAAATCGGAAGAATCTCACAGAAATCAATCTTAACCTCGATAAGACAAATTTTCGTGTTGCAAAAATGAGTGTGTGCTGAAAAATGAAATTTTTCAACAAACAACTAACGATATGAATAAATCATCTCGTTTTTTTTTTTTTTTTTTTTTGACCTTATCCCTGATCAATATTCGACTTTATTGGTGTCATAGGTCCAAATAACTGTCATCTTAACGTTTCGGCCTCGGAAGAGGGCCCTCTTCAGAAGCTATAATTTATTCATATTTTTTTATACAAATTTACATCTTAAACCAATGCTAAAAATTAAGAATACTTACAAATTCATTGCCTTATTATAATATAAACGAGAAGCGCGAAACACCGATTACTAACATCTCTGTAATCAAAATATTTTTTCAGGTTAGGAAACCACTAATATGAAAAATAGGGAATGAAATGTGATATGAAGAGTCTCGTACTAGATAAGAGTTGGTAAACGAAAGTAACTGTTTTTTTCCGGATCCTTGAGGACCTTTTTCGTGCGGATGGGCATTTTTTACAACGATTAGTCGACGATGGAAAAACTTTTTAATCGAAAATGCGTTCAATAGACTTTGTGATCTACCGGAAAAGAAGGAATTACCATAAATCACGGAAGTGGACTAGTTAACGTCAATGCCTTCAGATGGCATCATGAACCACAAATTCGAACGCACATTATACTTTCAACTACTAGTTATCACTTTCAATTATATTAATCCGTAGTACGTTGCACTTAGATTGTTTACATCTGTTCTCAGATTGATGCTTGTTTTATCCGCTACGATTTGGCACATTTCTTTGATCAATCTCTTGGTTATATTACGTTCTTTGTCGACTTGTATATCTTGGTAATTGAAATTATGATCTTTATCAATTTTATGTTTTGTTAACGCTGTATGTTCTTTTTCTTTTCTCCTAACATTAGAATCATGTTCGTAGACTCTGGTCTTAAGCCATCTACCGGTTTGCCCAATGTAAGAGGAGTTACAACCTCCACACGGTATTTTATGGACGACGTTGGACAACCTATCTAAGGGTGTTTTATCTTTAAGTGGGTTGTATAAACCGGCGAGGTCGTTTACATTTTTGAACGTACATGCTATATTGAAAGGTCTTAGGGCTCTAGCGACAGATTGTGACATTCCCTTGACATAAGGGAAGCAGCAAAAAGCGCGATTTCTATCTCCCATTGGCTCATTGACTCTATCCGGGTCTCTAGATCTTTCAATTAGTGTGTGTAAGCGTTTTTGAATCTGTGAGTCCACAAAACTAGCTGGGTAGCTGTTTTCGATAAGCACTTCGCGTACTAGAGCTAAGTTTTTAAGGTGGAAAGTTGAGTCGGATAATAATACACTGCGGTCTACTAACCCGTAAAAGCCGTAGATGGCTTAAGACCAGAGTCTACGAACATGATTCTAACGTTAGGAGAAAAGAAAAAGAACATACAGCGTTAACAAAACATAAAATTGATAAAGATCATAATTTCAATTACCAAGATATACAAGTCCTGGACAAAGAACCAAGAGAGATAATATAACCAAGAGATTGATCAAAGAAATGTGCCAAATCGTAGCGGATAAAACAAGCATCAATCTGAGAACAAATGTAAACAATCTAAGTGCAACGTACTACGGATTAATATAATTAAAAGTGATAACTAGTAGTTGAAAGTATAATGTGCGTTCGAATTTGTGGTTCATGATGCCATCTGAAGGCATTGACGTTAACTAGTCCACTTCCGTGATTTATGGTAATTCCTTCTTTTCCGGTAGATCACAAAGTCTATTGAACGCATTTTCGATTAAAAAGTTTTTCCATCGTCGACTAATCGTTGTAAAAAATGCCCATCCGCACGAAAAAGGTCCTCAAGGATCCGGAAAAAAACAGTTACTTTCGTTTACCAACTCTTATCTAGTACGAGACTCTTCATATCACATTTCATTCCCTATTTTTCATATTAGTGGTTTCCTAACCTGAAAAAATATTTTGATTACAGAGATGTTACCCACACGGCACGTTATATTTCAGAAATGTTTCGGAAAGGTTTCAACGTTTCAGATTCATAACACAACTTCCAAATATTTCTGGAATGTACCTGAAATATGTCAAGTGCAACGTAGCATTGTCGATGTTTCTGTGATATACCTGAAATATGTCAAGAGCAACGTAACATTGTCGATGTTTCTGTAATGTATCTGAAATATGTTGATTGCAATGTAACATTACCAAGCTTTCGAGAATATTTCTGAAATCTGTCAATTGTCGTGCAACATTCATAATAATTCTGAAATATCGCAGAAATATATTGATTGAAACACGTCATTTTCAGAGTTTTGAAAATATTTCAGAAACATTCCGTATGAAATATAACATTTTCAGTATTTCTGAAATGTTGCGGATATATGTCGATCTAATCCGAAATTTACAGAATAGTAGCAATATTTCCTGAACATTTCGTGTGAAATATCACATTCCCAATATTTCAGAAACGTTCCAGAAATATGTAGATTGCAACGACACATTTCCGTAGTTCTTGCAACGTTTCAGAAACATTTCGTTTGATGCATGAAATTTGTAGTATTTTCTAAATGTTCCGGATGTGTGTCGACTGTCTCACAACATTTTCAGAATGTTCGAAATATTTCAGAAACACTTTGTATGAAATATAACGTTTCCAATATTTCTGAAAGGTTCCGGAAACATATAGTTTGCAACGACACATTTCCGTAGTTCTTGCAACGTTTCAGAAACATTTCGTTTGATGCATGAAATTTGTAGTATTTTCGAAATGTTCCGGATGTGTGTCGACTGTCTCACAAGATTTTCAGAATGTTCGAAATATTTCAGAAACACTTTGTATGAAATATAACGTTTCCAATATTTCTGAAAGGTTCCGGAAACATATAGTTTGCAACGACACATTTCCGTAGTTCTTGCAACGTTTCAGAAACATTTCGTTTGATGCATGAAATTTGTAGTATTTTCGAAATGTTCCGGATGTGTGTCGACTGTCTCACAAGATTTTCAGAATGTTCGAAATATTTCAGAAACACTTTGTATGAAATATAACGTTTCCAATATTTCTGAAAGGTTCCGGAAACATATAGTTTGCAATGACACATTTCCGTAGTTCTTGCAACGTTTCAGAAACATTTCGTTTGATGCATAAAATTTGTAGTATTTTCGAAATGTTCCGGATGTGTGTCGATCGTCTCACAACATTCTCGGAATTTGAGGAATAGTTTAGAGTATGATCTCTGATGCATGAAACTGAAACTTTTCCTAATAAGATATGTAATATTATATAGGCTAACAGAAACCAAAATAACGTGAGCTGCGAAGATCAACTAAATTATAATACAACAATCATACATGAATTATTAAAATTTGACAGAAAAAAAATCTACAATCGACACTGCTCTCCCCTACTTATACATATTATATGTTTACCTATAAGACTTTCAGAATCTCAACCGACTGTTTTGTTCAAATAAGTACTTCAGACTGACAAGTCGATGTGAATTCACTCTGTATATTGTATACTCTTGTTCTATCACTTAACAAGCAGGACGAACTACTACCCTGCACTAACCGGGGCCTACAGAGACGCGGCACGCCTCGCGACGCTCGATCTCTTCCTATGCTCCTGCGATTCAAATTCACGCGCGCGATTCACATTTGGCGTCTGCTGAGTAATGGCGTCGGTTCAAGCCAATCGAGCGCGTTATCGATCCGTATCGATCGACAAGTCGACAACGGCGTCCGGCGTGTGATCGTGGGTTTGCATCTTGCATAGGCCCAGTTTGCGTCAGTTTTCGTGAGTGATCCAGGACATAAATTATTTTGGGTGAGTAAAAATTACGTGAACTAAACGTAGTCTACATTTTATTCATGTTTGCATTTTGTGTAAATACAAACCTAACCTCTAATAACGTCATTGGCGCGCCAAATTTTACACGCATCACGGTCGCGCAGTCTTCCATCTTTCTTATCTCCTGTCTGTTCCTTTCTCTAGACTCTCTACAAGCGGGACACGATATTTTCACAGGTAGGATCGTGCTTCGCTGACTGTTTGAGCAACAATAATTAACGTAGCTACAAATTTTGATACCGGAGGTTTGGTGAGTAAATATTTCGTTCACAATGAATAAGTAGAAATTGAAACCAAAATCTAGCATCATTAGTTACGTGGAGTCAGTAGTTACGCATAAAATGCTACAAATTTCTCGAGTATGCTGTTAGGAATACACGCTGTATAAACATAGATGAAGTAATTTTTCAATTTCCTTTGTCGAAATGCAAATCGGATAAAACAATGGGAATAATTGATTTTCTAAGTGTAAAATATTAGTATTATTGACAAGTTTTACAGTCGACTCGACAAGTTGTTTCCTAACCTCCCTAGGACGGTTATAGCGTAGCGTAGATCCAAACGAGTGGGTACCGAGCAGCATCCAATTTTAATTATAATACAATTATAAAATCACGGGATTATCCTTTTGTTTTTCACAATTAGATGCTCGAAATCTTGAACTATATAGTATTCACATTATCCGCGATACGTATTTTGTTTCAGAAAATGACGCACAAACGAAAAAGCGATCACTGCTACTCTGAGCGACATAAGCGTCGACTTGTCAAACAAGAAACTGAGCAGTGTATTTCTAGAATAAAGCAAGTGTTACTTGTACAGACATGCTTATCTGACCAAAGCGAAGAAAATATAGTCGAGCAATCAGAAATGAACTTAGGCTTGCAAGATGTTGATGTTAGAAGTGATAATCAGGACTTTGAAAGTGTACTGTTACGAACAGAAATACAAACAAAATAGTAACGCAGATAGTAGTCAGGATAGTGCAAATACCTCTGTAATGGGTAGCGGTGACGACACCGATGTTGCTATTGAACGTTTAGATATGGAGACGCATGTAGAGGCTCAAAGTGAACCAAATGCCAACACTGCAGAAAATGATGACCCCAATCACTTGGACGATTCAAATGATTCAATTCAATCAAACCAATCAACAACCTCACAAGAATCGATCAGTACTAATGATCTCCCTAGCGACCTTTGTCAGTGGATATCCAAGTATAGGCCACCGAGAAATTCAGTTAATGCGTTATTACGTGTTTTAAGAAAGCATACGAAATCAAAATTACCCAAAGACTATAGGTCACTTCTGAAAACTCCGCGGTCTACGGAAATACATTCTCTCGCCGGTGGCCAATACTGGCATAGTGGACTGGAAAAGGCAGTTAAATCTATTGTACAAAAAAGAAAGAAAGCTGGACATGATGCTAAAAATGTCGGATTGATGATAAACATTGATGGCGCCCCATTGGGAGAATCATCACAATATAGTCTTTGGCCAATTTTATGTTCAGATGACATTTTGAAAGAAGTTCATGTCGTTGGTGCTTTTGTCGGCGAGGGAAAGCCAAATGATTCTAACAAGTTTTTGGACATGTTTATCACTGAAGCTGTAAGACTAATAAACGACGGCTTACAGTTGGAAAACGAACAGTTCAATGTCAGAATTGAAGCTTTGATATGCGACGCGCCTGCTAAATCGTTTGTTTTACAAGTAAAAAATTACAACGGGTATAGCAGTTGTACAAAATGCAATATTGAGGGAGAATATTTGGATCATACTATGTGTTTTCCATCAACAGTAGGTGAAAATATAACTCTAAGAACTGATGAAAATTTTAAAGAATATATTTATAAGGATGACTATCAAATCGGAAGGACGAACCTCTGCAGAATACCTCATTTAGGGTTAATCACAAACGTGCCATTAGATTACATGCATTTGGTATGCTTAGGAATCATGAAAAAATTATTCTTGCTCTGGCTAAAGGGACCTGTTAAAGTAAGATTACCGGCTTATCATCAACGCCGAATCTCTCAAGCATTACTTAGGTTAAGAGACTGTCTACCGTCAGATTTTGTTCGCAAACCAAGAGCTTTAAAATTCCTCCCCTTATGGAAAGCCACAGAATACCGCCAATTTCTCTTGTACTTGGGTCCTCTTGTTCTGAAAGACGTATTGAAACAAGCCCCATATGAACACTTCTTGATTTTACACGCTGCGATAACCATTCTCGTTAGCCCAGTTATGTCCAAGCATCCTCAAAACGTAAATTATGCCGAAGAACTTTTGAAGCACTTTGTAGAATCTTTTGGAAACGTGTATGAGGTTAAGTATATCTCACATAATGTGCACAATTTATTACATCTTGCGGAGGATGTCAGAAAATTTGGTCCTCTAGACGAGTTTAGTGCATTTAGATTCGAGAATCATATGTCGACAATTATAAAACTCTGTCGAAAAGGTGAGAGACCTATCCAACAGATTGCTCGTAGACTTGCAGAATATGATTACTTATCTACTGTTAATACCACAAGCGAAGACGCCAATATAACTGATGGTTTCGAAAAACGTCACTACGAAGGCCCTTTAACTGCAGATATAACAAAATGCAAACAATACAAAGCTCTGCGTCAGTCCTCTTGTTATATTACGTGTAACGATTCTAAGAATAACTGTTGCATGCTCGAAAATGGAACGGTAGTAGAATGCGTCAACTTTGTAAAGACTCCAAAGACATCATACGTAATTGGCTTCGAACTGGTTCGAATAGGAAATGTATATTCATCACCTTGTGAATCTGAGACATTCAACATTCACGTTGCTCACAAAGAAAAAAACTTGAAATCATGGCCATGTGCTGATATCTGTCTCAAGTTAATGAAGATACCTTTGGAGTATGTGAAATCTGCTGATAATAGAAAAATAGCTGTATTTCCAGTACTCCACACATCTAGCAGCCACTGGGCCGAATAAAATTGAGGACACTGTAAGCAATCTACCTCTACCATAACAGTGTGCATTTTTACAAATTCCAAATTTCGTGGATTCAATTGAACAACTTTTTTAAATAGCTCTGGTTATCGAAATGCGTTGCATTTTTGTAGATAAGTTGATGTCTACTACTTTCATCAATCCATATTCTGTAAAACATATCTGTATATGTTAAATTCACTGCGACAACTTCTCATTTCAGATCGTTTTGATACTCTGGAGCACCATGAACTTCCACGTCATACAGTTTCACGATGGACTCCACGTTATTCCCTTTGGATGGCTAACCGACGACAACAGACAATCCTATTGGCCTCCTTATAAGGACACGATAAGGATGTGCAAGGCAGTCGTGAACATGGAAACCCCGGTGAAAGATGTTTGGGATCTTGTAAGCGTTGAGGCGATACTTGGAAGTACAGGTAAATTAATAATATAGGAAATAATGATGAAAAAAATTATCTTTTTGTGCCCTACCACAATATTTTTCATGCATATTTCTCATTGCACTGTCTTTGGAATTGAAAGTGAACTCAATTTTGAAATTACCATTATTCAATTCAAAAGTAGGCTTTCACACTCCCTAGTTTCAGGTATCGATCGAACAAGCCAGGTGAAAGCTAGAGGCTGATTTTCTCATGGCGTTTCGAGGACCGGCGCGTCGTGCTATTCAGATATTATTTTCACGTTTTATATCAAACCATCAACAGATTGTCAGTTGATAGTATATTTTCTGTGAAAGCCAAAAGATGTATTCTTGCTTGTCCCTATAACAGTCGATAGTTTATCACAATACATAATATATGATGATTATGCAATATATTTCGTATTACTGGTAAAATATAGAGATGCGATGTAAATATAATGTATTAGCTGTATTATATTTATAGTGAATGTTGGTTCTATACAGATAAATATCCTGACGCTGTAGAAAAACTGAAGCTTATCAAGGATGCTTCGGATCTGGAAAATTTTGCAACCGAAGAGTCTATTAAAAAAACAAGGGCTAAGCGCCATAGAGTAGTATTGCCTGAACTTCAATCGTCTGAATCTGAACATGAAACCGAGGCACCCAAGTCGGCAGACGTGATCAACAATAAGAAACCATCTGTCGGTGGAAATGGAAAAAAGCCATCAGCAGCCTTGCCGAAAAAACCGACCAATTTTGTTACTGTGACAGGAAACGTTAGACTTGTTAATGTCGAGCAGCTATTAGCAAAGAATGACCTACCATCTACGAGTGCCATACCACCACCACCACCTGGTAAGGTTTAATAACTGCAGGACTGGATTATGATTTTATATGATAAATCACTCCTTGTTTTTTGTTTACAAAATTGTGTATGTTTTTTTGTACATCTAATAGCTGCAGGAGATAAGTCAACAAAGGACATTGACAGGCAGCAAAAAATCATGGACAAAACTGTAGATAACGAGGTAAACAGGAACAACGGTTCAACGGGTTCGCCGGACCCTCCTAGCAATGCTCCTGAAATGATCAGCCTACGAGGTAAATGCAACTTATAATAAATATTTCGAATAAGGATTAGATCATCATTCATTCAAATTTACAATACGAATAAGTTGTCTTAGAGCTCGGAGCCTACTATTTTCAATGTTATGGTAATTTTTTCTTTGAAAGTAATTTTTCACAGATGCTTTTTATCATACTTTTTGAACATGGATTGTTAATTCCAGAATTCCACAAAGAAATTCTACGTGTGATGACCAAAATCTTTAGCACAGTCGAGGAGATCGATAAACGACTTAAGACTGTCGAAACAAACATTAAATCGTTGACCACAAAACCCCGGAATATGCCAAATAACAATGAAATTGATGAGCGAGACCCGCTTGATGATATATTACCATTGGGTACTGTTAACCAATTCGAGGAATTTGAAAAGAAATTAAACAACAAAGAATTTGCATCACGACTGGTAAGAGAATCGAGTTACTATATCATCATTTGGAATTTGTATTTGTTCTACCTACTAAATTAGTCCTGGCCAATTTATTTATGTATCGTGTCTATGAAAGGGAATTACTTGAATATTTTCACATTGATTTAGAAACACTTGTACAGAGGGGTTATTTACTTGTGAAATCTAGTATGCACCGGTTCGTTAATATTGTTTGAATCTTCTAAAATCCTCGACATTTTTTGAAACCCTGTGAAATCTCTTTGAATTCTTTGAGATGATTCCGAAATATCTTTAGATGATTTCAGATGTAATCAATCTTCGCAACCTTGGGAAATCTTCGCGAATCCTAAAATCATTGAAATCCGATTGATTTTTCTTAGAATCTTGTAATACTGATAATAGGTCCCTCTTAAAAGTGATCAATAATTAGCTCTGCATCGGCCTGCAAGAGTATCGGTTCCACATTTTCAACAATTTGAGGTGAAAATAACTATAATAGATGATACGTAATGGTAAAAAAGCACAATACACGTATAGTAAAGATTCTTGATACACTACCCTAATCGTGTACTATAATCATTCAGAATTTCAAACAAGCAATACCAGGTATATTATGGGTAAAAAATTCAAACCAATCCTCGGTATTACCTGTATAGCTGATCATATGTTGTTACAGAATACACTGTGAACATTCTAATTCTAATTATTCACTCAAATTCAGCAGTCAATGACTATAAAAACTATTTCATTTCAGGTTGAAATCAATCATAACGGTTTCTTGAAAGAAAAGTTATCTGCATCAGTAAGCGATTTTACCATTTCCTTTGTGAACGTGTTCTGAATTTTTGCTGTGAATACTCTGAAATAACCTGTTTTCGTAAAATATTCTGCATATTGTTGAACTTCAGGCCTAATAACGGCAGTCAGTACGAAAAGGGTGTAACTAACAGAAAAACTACTTTCAGAAATAAAGCATTCTCTTTTGTTGAATAACAGATGTCTGAATGCACCGCCAATTAGTTCCCTGAATTGTTTATATCTTCTACATTGATTAATTGATTGATTTATTCTTATATCTGTCATTACTTGAGTAGACACCTTGATAAATACTATAGTATTTACTCAAGTCAATATCTAAAAATTCTCTGAGAATGCAGTTGTTAATTGGTGGGATAATTTAAAATAGACCTGAATGACAGATATAAGAATAAATCAATTAATTAATCAATGTAGAAGATATAAACAATTCAGGGAATTAATTGGCGGTACATTCAGACATCTGTTATTCAACAAAAGAGAATGCTTTATTTCTGAAAGTAGTTTTTATTTCCTTACATTTTTTATTCAATACAGAATAAGATTAGGATGCATAGCAGTTTCATTCCCGAATTATTACAAATTAGAAATATGAAGAATATTTTATAGACAAAAAAGATCTAACAAATCTCCATGCTCAGTAACTAATACGCGGCCTATCACTCTCTGTTATTACGAGGTTTTTACTGAACCTACGAGTCGATGAAATCATGTCAAGGTTCAGGAATTTAGCAGAAATTCATAAATATTAAATCAGCAGCTGTCTCGGATGTTTTCTGCAGTAACGATATTCGAAACTGAAAAATTTGTCATCTTTACGATTGGTTATAATCATCAAAATCAGGAAAGAATATGATTTGAATTTAAAAATCATAGAGTTTCCCTTTGAAGTTAGACCCGATACCCTGCAGTACAATTTGCAGGCTATTTCAACAAAACTGAAGTAAGCTTAGGTATCGATAGAATATGATATTTACACGCAGTTGAACTTCATTAGAGCGTATTATACTAAGAATAAAGGAAGGCACAGTCATCTTTCATAACTTTTCTGCTTTTTCCTGGACTATTCTGGATTCATACACACACAGATAATTGATAAATGTGTGTCATAACTGTATTAATAAATTCTGTTTGCTAATGTGACTGGTGAGGGAATCCTGAAATGGGAATTCTCGTGATGGACAATACCTGCATGGTTGGAATTTAAACAAAAAAAAATTGATTACGAAATTGTTGTGATTTTTCTTCTGCTTGTGGTTTCTTGTTTCTTGTTCTGGTTGTGCGTACAATGTATGAGCCCTATGCCACATTGAATGAAATAACAAACTATATTCTCTTGATATCTTCTCAGGTACAGCTCTTGAAAACACTAGGAGGGAAGGATACGCACGATTTCCTGTTCAATGCATTAAAACGCTGCCTTAAAAATGAACTCGCCTGCAATTACAGCATGGACGGGAAGAAAAAAAAGAAACCTTTCAAGCCAACGAATTTTTTGAAGACCATCACCAGTAAGTATTTGCGCTGTATGCTGGAATGATTACATTTTGGATGAAATTTTTTTTTAACCATATTTGAATCAACCACATAGATGTATACTTATCAGATGAGAATTGTTTCTTTTTTCAGAAGCTGCACTATTGCATAAACCTGCGGAGACCGATGAAGATCAGGTCAAAAAAATCGTAAGCGGCTGGCTTGCAGGAGCTAAGTTAAGACACGACAGAGAATTGTAAGAAAAAATATGAAATCTTCTTCCTTGTCGACGACTACCTGATTCCTTTGAAGGATTTGATTAAAGTTTGTTGAATCTCATTGCACAGAGCTAAACTGCAGATTGTCCGATTGCCTGAGCCACCAGCTCCAGAGGAAGAAAGAGAAAGGGAAAACGAAGACTGAGACTGAGGTTACGGCAGATGTATATGGTATTATTTCCAGTATTTCAATCTGTCGCTCCTTATGGTACTAAGATTAGATGTGATCGGACGATCTATCTAGTTTTCAAACGTGTGATAATTTCTGCCAAACTTGAGTTCCTATTTACTTCGTACTATAATTCATTCATGATATCGACGGCTCCCAAGAAACCAGACGAAACTCGCCGTGTAGAATAGAACAGACGTAACTCAAGAAATGACAAAAAAATGTGAATGGAATTTTCTGAGTCTGTTCTATCCTACGCGGCGAGTAACGTCTGTTTCCTTAGGATCCGATAATAATATATGTCCATTATATAATAAAATATAATTATAAGAAAAATAGATATCATGCATTGATGTTCTATAATCATGATGTCTTTAAACGTATCATTGAAAAAATTGTGTTTCGAAAAATTCATTTAAGTTGTCTAGAATAAGTATGTATATACCATTTCATAAAGTATATAATTATATAATAAAATATAATCATAAGAAAAATAGATATCATGCATTGATGTTCTATAATCATGATGTCTTTAAACGTATCATTGAAAAAATTGTGTTTCGAAAAATTCATTTAAGTTGTCTAGAATAAGTATGTATATACCATTTCATAAAGTATATAATTATATAATAAAATATAATCATAAGAAAAATAGATATCATGCATTGATGTTCTATAATCATGATGTCTTTAAACGTATCATTGAAAAAATTGTGTTTCGAAAAATTCATTTAAGTTGTCTAGAATAAGTAATAAGTATGTATATACCATTTCATAAAGTATATAATTATATAATAAAATATAATCATAAGAAAAATAGATATCATGCATTGATGTTCTATAATCATGATGTCTTTAAACGTATCATTGAAAAAATTGTGTTTCGAAAAATTCATTTAAGTTGTCTAGAATAAGTATGTATATACCATTCCATAAAATATATAAGGAATATGTAAGTGTGAGAAAATAACAATTCAATCAGATCATGTACTTCATTTACTCCTTTTACTACATTTTATTTTTTGAGGGTATTCCAGTAATATATCAGAAAACCTTTCAGAAACATGTCACAAGACATTTCAGAAATATTTCAGAAAGATGTCGTGAGACATTTCAGAAATGTATCCGATACAATGCACGAAATGTACCAGAAACATTTCACGAAATACACTAGAAAGATAACAAATAATATTGGAAGAATGTGTCGTTAATATTTCAGAAACAAACCAGAGATACGTCAGAAACATGTCAGGAATATTTCAGAAATGTGCCGTGAATGTTTCAGCAATATGTCTATAACTTTTCAGAATGCGCTGATATGAATATCAATAACATATTTCTGGTATACTACTGAAATGTATCCAGACATATGTCGGAAAGATTTCGAATACATTACTGGAATACATCTGATATGTTACCGAAACGTGTCAGAAACATGTCAGAAACATTTCGTTACATATATTCGCGGACATGAACACATTTCTGAAATATTTCTGAAATGTACCAATGAAATATTTCATATTTCAAACGAACTGTTTCTGACACATTTCTGAAATATTTCGTGCCGTGTGGGTAGTAATCGGTGTTTCGCGCTTCTCGTTTATATTATAATAAGGCAATGAATTTGTAAGTATTCTTAATTTTTAGCATTGGTTTAAGATGTAAATTTGTATAAAAAATATGAATAAATTATAGCTTCTGAAGAGGGCCCTCTTCCGAGGCCGAAACGTTAAGATGACAGTTATTTGGACCTATGACACTAATAAAGTCGAATATAGATATGAATAAAAACGAGAAAACATTTTTTTTCCCATGCTGAATATACATATTTTCACGTATAACATTTATCAATGTAGACACTTAGTTTGCACGTGGTTTGCCGATCATGAAATGAGTTCTACATTCGCGACATGCGGAATGGAACTTCAAGCGTACGTTAACGTTGAAATTATCGGCGGTTGCAATGAACAGAAAATCGAGCTGCGGTAGCAGTCATTCAGAACTCGAGCTTACGATAAAGTATACTATCATGTATACTGAAAAATCCAACCCCAATGTTATCACGGAGAAAATTTTGCGAGCACCGCAGTCGCACATGCGAGCGCCGTAGTCGAAGAAGTGGGACGACTACGATCTCAGCTTTTGTGCGCGCACCCACCTCGCAGGACGAGAGCTCAGGCTTCGCAGAGTGCGAACAGCGTCATCTCACGGGTTTGTATACGAGCGTCAGCGTCTCAGATTTAAATGCCCTCTCTGCGATCACCCGGCGCGCAGAGTCCGTGCGAGACGCTTGAGCTCGCAAACTACAATGGTGGCGCGCTTAACTACGATAGTGGTGCGCTCAGGCTTCTAAGCGTGCAGCCGTACTGCTTGAAACAGAGACTGCGACGGTGGCGCACGCAAAATTTTCTCCGTGTACGTTTCGCAGATAAATAATAAGTCTCATGATCTTACTGATACTCATATCATTTGAATGTAATATGACTGCGGAATTGGCGCTTCACCCTATTATGCGCCGTAATACATATTGTCCCACATCTGGGCCATATTGTGCCATTTGCACTCTTCTGGAATTCTTCAATTCTTCTCACACCCGGTCACAAAATGCTACTTTTCATACCTCTTCAGCGGGCGCAAAAACAGATCTTTTCGGCCCTCGAGCACAAAGTCCTGTTTTGTGCCTACTCACCGGTTTGAAAAGAGGTATTTCTGCAGACCAGGTGTCGAGAATAACATCGTGTGCATCATGGGCGCAAGACTATTTCGGCTCGTGCCGCCAATTTCACATTCGCAGAATAGTTCTTTGCGCCCTTGATACACAATGTATTAATTTATTATGACACCAACAATTAGGTGTTTATGGCATGTTCGACTTTATTCTTCTCATAACAATGCCATGTAGCTAGCTGTCGGCTGCTCACTGCGCTGGTCGCCATTTCTTGCGCTCATTCTCTCAGTTTGTACTCGGAGTGTACTGTCGAAATTCGATAAGACTCTGTTCATGCGTTTGACAGGGAAACGAAATCTTGTGATTGAAGCTGGTGAAGAGGGAATGATGCATGCCCGTGATTGATTTTCATTCGGGTACTAGAATATCTACACCTTAAAATGGATGTTCAATATCTACACTGAACATTACAATTGCACATCATAAGCTAAAATTCGAGATATGAAACATGTGTCACAAGGTACCCCGCTCGCCCCTACACGCAAGCTACAGATGTCTCAGAAATGATGGAAATGGCATACGAAAACCGATAATCCAGTTGATATACCTGTCACTGATGTTACCATTTTTCAGCCCAGCACCAAATGTTTCTAGAATTTCTTCATTGAGTGCAGATTTTTCTGTAACGCAAAGAGATTACAATATTGGACCACAAGTTATTACCTGCAGTGTTCTTCTCTCCAGCACAAAAAAAAAAACAAGATCTACGTACGTAAATTTTATTCATGCTTTCCCATAGGGTTCATTTGGGTCAACCCGCTTACACGCACATACAGGTGATCGTGAGTCTACGACCTAACCATTCCGAAACTTGACGTGTAAACACGATACTGTGAGCCTAATAAGGTAAAGTGGCTGAATTCACATGGTGAGTTTTTTCAGAATCATCCTAGCAACGGGACTTATCCATTGGGGCTGTACGGTTTAACCGGCTTAACCGGCCAAGACGGTTAATCTAGTTAATTAGCCGATGGCTTAACCGGTTAAGCGGCCAAGTTGGCCAAACGATTAACCGGTTCACCGGCCAAAACGGTTAACTCGGTTAACTCGGTTAATCGACCAATGGTTTAACCGCGGTTAACGGTTAGGTTGGCCAAAAAATAATTTCATCAAGAGGGTCGGATACCTCTCAGACCAGCCCTATGAAGTAATGATGTTATGAGTTACTGATTTTTTTTCACGTACTATTTTCATCAAAGATCAACTTCGTAGAGACTCAAAATTTTAAGACGACATCTTCGTTTTTTTGAGAATGCAATTTTCGAAAAAATGAGGATATAAAAAATCCCATGCGTATGATTGTTCGGGCTAGTCTATTGAACATGTAAGAAAATCGACAGCCCTGTATGCTGAAAATTTTGGGAGAAGATACGATTTTTAAGTACGAATATGAGTTTCATCTTATTTCCATTTCTTTCGAATTTTCAACTTATTGTAAATAAATCATTCAATTATTTTTTCCATCGAAACTCTCTACCAACGACCTGTAGCGCGTGTTCATTTTCCATCAAAACTCATTCAATCATTTTTTCAAAATCGTATCTTCTCCCAAAATTTTCACCATACAGGGCTGTCGATTTTTCTACATGTTCAATAGACTAACCCGAACAATCATAAGCATAGGATTTTTTATATCCTCATTTTTTCGAAAATTGCATACACAAAAAAAAAAAGAAGATGTAGTCTTAAAATTTTGCGCCTTTACGAAGTTGAGCTTTGATAAAAATAGCACGTGAAAAAAAAATCAGTAACTTCATGGGATCATTACTTCATAGGGCTGGTCTGAGAGGTATCCTACCCTCTTAATGATATTATTTTTTGGCCAACTTAACCGTTAACCGCGGTTAAACGATAACCGTCTTGGCCGGTCAACCAGTTAAACCATTGGCCGATTAACTGAGTTAACCGAGTTGACCGTTTTGGTCGGTTAACCGGTTAAACGTCTGGCCGACTTGGCCGCTTAACCGGTTAAGCCATCGGCCAATTAACCAGATTAACTGTCTTGGCCGGTTAAGGCGGTTAAACCGTACAGCCCTATTATCCATAGCATCAAACGAATGATTTGAGTAAAATGGGAAAACTATGTACCACGGTCAGTATCTGAAATTCTTCAGAATATAAGAACTACTTTCGCCTGACGATCCTAAGGCAACTCACCCTGCACGTACAGATATCACACACCCATAACAACATTGAAATATTTGACAATAGTATATTATGTGACATGCCCGTAAATTCACTGTTTACGGGCGAGGTTAGGCTTTTCGTGTAAGCCATTGGCATGCCTGCAGACGAGTCTAAGGGGAACCGAAGGGAAAACCAACGGAGAGTACCCAAAGATAATCCTAGCCGATCAGTTACTTCACGGGTATGTCCCATACCTTATTTTTTATGGCATAGGCATTGAAAGTCACTTCAACGCCAGTTGAGATCCGAACTACTCCGCATCTACCATAACACTTATCTCTCTGCCGAGTGCTCAGGCGGTTCGACGGGCAGTACTGCGCATGACAAGTGACACGAATTAGTATATTATGTTACTAGGGAGAAAAGCGGGCTATTTTCGCCGAGTGCAAAGTAAAATTCCGCGCATCCCGCATGGCATATACTATTTTTTACCTGACTACGATAATTCGACAATCGCACGTTCGGAGCAAGTAACGTCGCTTGGAATAAGGCGAAGGTGTTGAAATAGTTCACAGATCCTCGACAAACTACTTTGGCAGACCACTGTCAGCTATTTTAACGCATTCGCCTCATCCCGAGCAAAATTTATTTTTTTTTCCTCTGGTCGAAAATTGATCACTTTCTGCCCGCGTTGCAGGGATGAAATATGATCACTTCATCGTAGTCGGGTAGAAAAGACTTTTCGTGTCAGCTGAGTGTCACGAAAAGACTTTGCGTGTGTATTAGGGTGGTTCTTAAAAAGGTCATTTGTGAATTTTGACGTTCTCACCCCCCAAATAGGTTCCAAATACATTAAAAAACATCTGCCTCAAATGGCGGCCGTCTGAGTTGACTACAAAGGGTGCCGGCAGGCACAAATGCATCTTTCAACTCGGATTTGGACAAAAATCAGTATTTGATACCGATGGTGTAGAATGACTGTGAAAAATACAAAATTACATCAGCCACTCGAACCGTACGTCTGGTATAGCGTTGAAAAATGATATTTCACATGCATTGTACGGTAGATCATCCTCAAACTATCGAAAACTGAGCTTGCACACAAATCCCTTGAATATTGAGGTGGAGATATTGAGGTGGTGAACAATATAATAATATTCTTACGACGCAGGAAGATCAAGAACAATTTATATTTCAAGTTGTGAGTGTCTATAAGAAAAAATTTCCAAATGCAAATAAGGGGACTGTTGCGAAGCATTACTGAATCGATATTCAAAATCTGCTGAATTGCATTCATAGCTGATGTACAGCAGATGATGTCTGAAAGTCGAATATTGTATCGTATATATCATTATCTATATATCGTATCGGTCAACTCCGCCCAACTGGAACGTCACGCTCCGATGACCCCAGCTCCGGATAAATGGGGACACCCTGTCTGGGGGTAACCAGTATCAGGTTACCTCTCGCCCTGATGAAGTAAACTGCAATGTTTACGAAACGTCGGCAACAAACCGTTCATCAACGCGGCTCCAACCCGGAAGCCAAGACTCATCCAGAATCTACCCGCGGAAGCCTCAAAGACCATTGTATCGTATATATCATTATCTATATATCGTATATATCGTATCATTTTGTTAATAAAATTCATTATTGGTCAATAAATTGAGTCGTAATTTCAGATACTCTTCGCCTATCTCCACCTCAATATTCAAGGGATTTGTGTGCTAGCTCATTTTTCGATAGTTTGAGGATGATCTATCGTACAATGCATGTGAAATATCATTTTTCGACGCTATACCGGACGTACGGTTCGATTGGCTGATGTAATTTTGTATTTTTCACAGTCATTTTACACCATCGGTATCAAATACTGATTTCTGTCCAAATCCGAGTTGAAAGATGCATTTGTGCGTGCCGGCACCCATTGTAATCAAATCAGACGGCCGCCATTTTTGGCAGATTTTTGTTTATGTATTTGGAACCTATTTGGGGGTGAGAGCGTCAAAATTAAAAAATGACCTTTTGAGGGACCACCCTAGTGTGTATCCCCATTTTATGCTTCCGAACAGTGGTTGTTCCAGAAGAGGTATGAGCGGCGCATGAGTAGATCTTTGTCACCCGCTAGCGAGGGGGAAATAACTCGTTGAAATAACGTGTCAATAGCTCGTAAAATATTGAGAAATAAGCGAGGAAATATCGGAAATATTGAGAGTCAACTAAAATAATTAGAAACAATCGAGGAAATGAATGAAATAATCAGAAATGACCGAGGAAATCATTGACGTCATGAGAAAAAAATTATTGAGAAATTTGAAAAAAAAAATGAAAGTAACAAAAATCATGAGGGAAGAAGAGGTTGAATTAGGTGAATTAATGTGAAATCAAACAAAAATTTCCAATTTGAAGGGTTAAAGTGATCACTCGACATCGTTGATTAAGAAGGGGAAGATATCGATCAAGTCGAGTCACAACATCTCAGTTTTTTTTTAACGTTTCGACCACAGGTTCATGGCCCTCTTCAGAAAAAACTATTTATTAGAAAACACATACAAATATTAGAAAGTGCTCAACATTAAAACAAAAAAACTAGGTTTATGATGAATACCTGTGAGTGGGAACAGATCAATTTATCGTGGTTAACATATCATTAGAGGTGGTGGTCCATACTGCAAACAAAGGGTCAACTCATTATGTGGGACCGGCAAGAATTAGATCAATTCACTCACAATGAAAACACACAACACTGGTGGAAGACGGGGAGCAATCATCTTCTCAACCTACTTGAAAATCTGCTTGTGAAACATCATCAATGAAAACACTAGCCCTAATAGAAACTTTGTCAGGAAGCATAGTAAAAAATAAGTCGAAATAGATAAAAACGTTATGCTCGATCCAGTCTAGATGTTAGGTGATGTGATACCAACTGAAGCGAATGATAACACAAATCGACATAGCGGAACGATTTTAGCGAATCAGGAGACGGAGTTGACAGTGCACAGACAAGCCATGACATTGGTCAGTTCGAGAAGAAACGTCGCGCGCGAATATTTAAGCAGGAAAGAGAAACCCTTTAATTGCAGTATGGTCAATCTTATGAGCAACTCTTAGATCTAACCTCATGAAGTACGTTGGCATAAGGCGCATGTAATCTCCTGGTATCCTACTGCTTATTTAGAGGAAGTGGTTGGAGATGGATATGTACCATTTCCGAGGTGAGGCGTTCCCTCCAAGAAGGTTCTTTGTCTAGAATTTGCACGTTATCCCAGTCAAAGACGTGATGGGGTTTTGTTTGGTGTTCAGAATCAACAGAATGCAAGCGGGGGTCTTTATCAATATTCGAGCGGTGCTCCTTGATCCGAGTTCCCAAGGCTCGCTTGGTTTGTCCTACGTACGAAGTTGGGCATGCCTTACAACTAATTCGATAGACGACATTTGTCTGAGCGGTTGTAGGGAGGTGATCTTTGCCTTTGACGACAATATTGGACAAATTGTTACTGATCACCGGGACAGCGGATAAATTTGATTTTTTCAGAGTACTACCAAACCGTTCTGAAAAACCATTGTAATAAGGCAAAGGGACGTACCCATGGGAACGGGAGTGGAGATCAGCCGGTACTATTAAGTTTGAGCTTTTTCCCTGGGTGTCAGTCAAGCTAATTATAGGGCAAGACAGATCTCGTTTATAACGTAGATGATGTAGACGTTTGGTAATGAGTTTCTGATAGAACGAGACAGGGTAGTTATTATTTTGTAAGAGCGGTTCCACAAGTTGAAGGTTTTCTTTAAGTTTAGGGTTTACGTTATAGACGAGATTTGACTTGCCCTATAATTAGCTTGACTGACACCCAGGAAAAAAGCTCAAACTCAATAGTACCGGATGATCTCTACTCCCGTTCCCATGGGTACTTCCCACATTGGTCCGGAACTGCCTAAAACGCGCGCATAATGGGCAAATACCAATGTTTTTTAAATACCCCCGTACATTTTTTTAATAATTCTAGATACTTCAACGAGCCGGAATCGAACCTGAATATGGCCATCAGTCACGTTGTGTTCATACCACAATCGACGCAAAGTAGCGTTTTTTAATCTACTTTGATGCCTTCTAGTCTTGTTAACTTTCTGTTGATAATAATCGACCGAATTTTTTTTCTTTTACTTGCACCTATTTATTTCGTTTTCCCCTTCAATGATACGTCATTACTGGTCATTTTGGATCCTATTGAACTCAATTATAACAATTCCATCATTAGTTATCAATTGGCTAAAGATAGGCTGTTTTCTCCGAATGGAATTCAAATGATCAAGCTTGCACAGTCCAGAACTTTTGAGATTTACGAGGTTTTACTTTGGGAATTTTTGCATTTTGAACTACTACCCTTCTTTAAGATACCCACTAAATTTCATTTGCTACTTTCTGCTACCTTCGGAATAAATGATTTTCAAAGATTATGGAACATCGAAATTCTGCGCGCAAAGCGCGGTCGGTGCGTAATGCTCAGGTTCGCTGCACATTGCCCGCAGTGTTAGAAGGCAATATTTCTGCAACTATGCACGGTCATTTATAACATCGTGTACGGAGTCCAAATATATGTTATGCCACGCACAGAAAGTAGTTATCGACGGATCGCTGGAACAGGGACCTATACGTGAATTACCTGAAGAAGTGAAATCGTTATTGAAAGAGTCAGAAAAAGACCGAGATGATGAGCCTGAGTTCGAAGAAAATGAAACAGTTTGAATTTTGTACATATGGGGCATTCCACGCCAACTCTACCAGTGTTAAACTCCAACCATCTGAAAATTTTTTCATGTTTTTCTCACATTCTACTCAGTAAAAAAAGCGTCCTGAATTTTTTTAGATTTTTATATCAGACCGTTAATTTGTTATAAATTTTTGAAGTTTATTGAGAAAGCCCCTTTTTAGAATTCTGAAAAAATTCTCAAAAATCCAGTGGATGACACAAAAGAGCCCGCGTTCAGGAAAAAGTGGGCCGAATTTTTTTGCTATTTTTTTTCACTTAATTCGGACTTTAAAAATTTTTTAAACTGAAATGAACACAGGATCAAATTGTAAGCGTCAAATAAGGGTGAAATGGTGGAACCGAACGTTTCCAAGTCGATTTAACCTTATTTGACGCTTGAAATTTGATCGTGTGTTATATAATTTCAGTTTAAAAAATCTTTAAATTCTGAATCAGGTAGAAAAAAATGGGGAAAAAATTCAGCCCACTTTTTCTTAAACGCGGGATCTTTTGTGTCATCCACTGGATTTTTGAGAATTTTAAAAAGGGGCTTTCTCAATAAACTTCAAAAATTTATAACAAATTAACGGTTTGATATAAAATCTAAAAAAAAAATCAGGACGCGTTTTTTACTGATATGAATGTGAGAAAAAAACGTGAAAAGATTTTGAGATGGTCGGGGTTCAACACTAGTCGAGTTGGCGTGGAATGCCCCATATAATCTATTGTTCAACTTCTAATGAAATTTGTATTTTCGGCCATTCAATTCGTCACAAAATAATTTATGAATCATTTCAAACAATAAATTGATTCCATGAAATAATTGAAAAACGTCTACTTTCATTGCTGATCTTTGAGCGTCAATATCTTTGTTGCAAATGAAATAACAACCCTTGTTGACGACTCATATTACAACGGCTTAATTAAGCTTCAATTTGGTTTTTTAATCAACTCTCTATCACTTTTGGTTGCAAAGTTATTGTACAATATTCATTATGCGCGCGTTTTAGCCAGTTCCAGACCAATGTGCGTCCCTTTCCCTTATTACAAGGGTTTTTCAGAACGGTTTGGTAGTACTCTGAAAAAAGTAAATTTATCCGCTGTCCTAGTGATCAGTAACAATTTGTACAATATTGTCGTCAAAGGCAAAGACCACCTCCCTACAACCGCTCAGACAAATGTCCCTTATCGAATTAGTTGTAAGGCATGCCCAGCTTTGTACGTAGGACAGACCAAACGAGCCTTGGGAACTCGGATCAAGGAGCACCGCTCGAATATTGATAAAGACCCCCGCTTGCATTCTGTTGTTTCTAAACACCAAACAAAATCCAATCACGTCTTTGACTGGGATAACGTGCAAATTCCAGACAAAGAACCTTCTTGGAGGAAACGCCTCACCTCTGAAATGGTACATATCCATCTCCAACCACTTCCTCTAAATACGCAGTAGGATACCAGGAGATTACATGCGCGTTATGCCAACCTACTTCATGAGGTTAGATCTAAGAGTTGCTCATAAGATTGACCATACTGCAATTAAAGGGTTTCTCTTTCCTGCTTAAATATTCGCGCGCGACGTTTCTTCTCGAACTGACCAATGTCATGGCTTGTCTGTGCACTGTCAACTCCGTCTCCTGATTCGCTAAAATCGTTCCGCTATGTCGATTTGTGTTATCATTCGCTTCAGTTGGTATCACATCACCTAACATCTAGACTGGATCGA
This sequence comes from Euura lappo, assembly GCA_018257835.1. Taxonomy (NCBI): domain Eukaryota; kingdom Metazoa; phylum Arthropoda; class Insecta; order Hymenoptera; family Tenthredinidae; genus Euura; species Euura lappo. The sequence continues at coordinate 44,852 of JAEUYN010002371.1, read as the reverse complement.
GCATAACGTTTTTATCTATTTCGACTTATTTTTTACTATGCTTCCTGACAAAGTTTCTATTAGGGCTAGTGTTTTCATTGATGATGTTTCACAAGCAGATTTTCAAGTAGGTTGAGAAGATGATTGCTCCCCGTCTTCCACCAGTGTTGTGTGTTTTCATTGTGAGTGAATTGATCTAATTCTTGCCGGTCCCACATAATGAGTTGACCCTTTGTTTGCAGTATGGACCACCACCTCTAATGATATGTTAACCACGATAAATTGATCTGTTCCCACTCACAGGTATTCATCATAAACCTAGTTTTTTTGTTTTAATGTTGAGCACTTTCTAATATTTGTATGTGTTTTCTAATAAATAGTTTTTTCTGAAGAGGGCCATGAACCTGTGGTCGAAACGTTAAAAAAAAACTGAGATGTTGTGACTCGACTTGATCGATATCTTCCCCTTCTTAATAGAAATTTACAATGAACAATCACTTCGGAATAAATCATTAAATTAAAATAAATGAAAGAATTTCGATTATTTCACTCAAAGCAAATAATGTGTCAGTCAAATTTTGAGTTATTTTCTCTCGCTCGTCAGCTATTCTTTCGCACGTTTTTTATCACACTCCACTCACGTTTTTGCGGCCAGCCTGCCGCTGAACGCAGCCCCTCCAACGTGCCGTCTAGCGGAAGAGTATCAGGTCCACGGAAGTATATTAGAGGACTGGCAACACCCCTATACCAGCCGCGATAGAATCGCGTTGCCTTATTCCCCAGTAGTTCCGCATTGTACCGTCGTAATGACCACAGCGCTGGCAGTACTCAGGTCTGGATCATCAACATAACTTTACAAGCACTATAAAGAAACAGACTGTAAGATCCCATCGTGCAAATCGTATTCTTGTATCAGATATATTATTCTATCAGTGTTCGTCTGCTTTTTCAACAGATCAAGGCATAGTAAACCTATTTATGTCACGCCGCTTCCGTTTGAATTATCCCGCCCAAATCAGACCTAAAGACTATCAGTGTTAGAACGGCAAAGGCGTCTACGAGCGGGGGATAAGCCGGCGCGATATTGCCGGAAGTTTCCAGTTCTCTAATATACGTCCGTGAATAGGTCGAACTCGAGCCAGTTGCCAGCTTTCTTTCAGCGAGGTTCAGAGGCACGAAATCGAAGATGTTTTATGCATTTTTGACAAAAATTGTATATGACACTCGTGCGAAGGAGCGCAGAGTTTTGTCGAAGAGCGTACGTTTTCTCGCACTCGTATCAAACCGTGCTATTCGCGTCATCTTTGAGACACAAAAAAGGGTATAGCCAAATAAGAGGGCAAAAAGTGCCCTTTCACCAAATAGACGACGGACTTCAGTTTCAGTTGGGCCTTGGTAAAAAAGGTATTCATGCCAAATTTTAGCTTTCTACCCCTTCTGTTGCGGTAGTTATGACGAAAAAACGTGATTTTCGCGTTTTTTTCTATCTTTGCTAATTCATCGTATAGACCTTCACCAAAATTCATGGCCATGTATTAACATGTAAGAAGTGTAGAGAAAAATGTTCAGAGGTTCGGCACTGCGGATCCGATCTTTAAAAAATTCCGAAAGATTTAAATACGGTGTTCTCAGTGGATTTTCGCGAGGCACTAAGTTCCAATAATTTTTTTTTACAAATGTCGATCACTTCCGTCCAATTCCTCATATTAGCCTTCGCTTCACTTCTGGTGCGTCATGCTGAAAAAAAATGAAGAAACCTTTGGGAATTTTTTTAAAATCTGATTTCGTACCCAAGGAAGTGTAAAACATCTTTTCGCATGTATTTTGATCACCTTCTTCTGTACGAATTTTTTCAAGCCAATACTTTCAGTGGAGCTTACTTATCGTAGTAGGCGTCGGAGTTTATCATCACGGCAATCTTTTCAGAGTCAGCACGTAAAATTGCACAAAAATTTTATGATGAATAAAAAAAAGCTCACGAAGTTTTTTGATGAATATTATCGAGCTTACAAATTTTCTTAGAATAAGCCCATTTTCTGTGCGGCCAGGGTGGCCAGACCCCTCAAGGGGGAACATACACCTTAACATTTAAGAAAAGTCAAAACCACCGAGAGTCATTCTTGAGACTATTGGAATGGGTTTCTCAAGACTTTAGAAAAAAATTTATCTCTATCTATGATGTAAAGAATAAAATATACCGGTGGACCGATTTCAGTTTTTCTGGTCTCAAACCGTTCAGTAAAGAAGCCTTTTCAAATTGAACGAAGAACTTTTTCATAACTTTATTTTTACTCGAGTTATAATGAAAAGTAAGTATGAAGACAGAAAAACACTATTTTCATCTAAAAAATTATGAGTATCTGGGGCCTTAATCTTAAAAAGCCTTTCACACGTATCACCCGGTGACAAATCGTGATAGAGGCATTTGGGCCAATCAGAGAGCAGATTTATTCGGAAATTCGGCTCTTTCACCAGTGATACGCGTGAAAGAATTTTTAGAATAGGGCACCTGGTACAATTTTGATGGGATCAAAAAGTTTTCTGTTCATTTTGAAAAGGCGTCTTTACTGAATAGTTTAAGTCCAGAAAAACTTGAATCGATCCACCGATAGATTTTATTTCGTGCATCGTAGACAAAAAGAAATGTGCTCCCAAAATTGTGTGAAAAACATTCTGAAATATTAAAAATGACTTGGCAGTTTTGACTTTCTCGACATTTTGAGGTGTATGTACCCTCTTAATTTCAATAAAGTAGAGGAATATCCCTTCACGTGCATATTCACTACCCATACAGCCAAACAATGTTGCAGCAATGTTGCTAATGGTAATGGGCCATATGCAACATTGCTGCAACATTGCTTTGCTGTATGGGTACCATTCATTTTTCTTCTAGTTTTTGAAGTTTTCCAAATTTTTTTTAACAGTTCCTTGCTCTTCTTAACTCTTTACGCGAAGGGTATAGCCCATAAATCCCTAACTATTGGCTTGAAAAAAATTCGTACAGAAGAAGGTGATCAAAATACATGCGAAAAGATGTTTTACACTTCCTTGGGTACGAAATCAGATTTTAAAAAAATTCCCAAAGGTTTCTTCATTTTTTTTTCAGCATGACGCACCAGAAGTGAAGCGAAGGCTAATATGAGAAATTGGACGGAAGTGATCGACATTTGTAAAAAAAATTATTGGAACTTAGTGCCTCGCGAAAATCCACTGTGAACACCGTATTTAAATCTTTCGGAATTTTTTAAAGATCGGATCCGCAGTGCCGAACTTCTGAACATTTTTCTCTACACTTCTTACATGTTAATACATGGCCATGAATTTTGGTGAAGGTCTATACGATGAATTAGCAAAGATAGAAAAAAAAACGTGAAAATCACGTTTTTTCGCCATAACTACCGCGACAGAAGGGGTAGAAGGCTAAAATTTGGCATGAATACCTTTTTTACCGAGGCCCAACTGAAAATGAAGTCCGTCGTCTATTTGGTGAGAGGGCACTTTTTGCCCCTTTATTCGGCTATACCCTTTGTTCGCCATAGCTATACTAAGTTAGCCACGAAAAGTGCCACTTTACGGATCAAAAACAGGCGTCGAAAGGTGACTTTTTTAAGGCCTGTGCCTTAAAAAAATTATAATTGATTGTATTCAGCGTAGAAGACATATTTTGAACTCAAAAGCATTTCGTGAAACGAATGTGTGACATTTCTGTCTAAATATAACACAAGTATTATGGCAGTGCAATATGTGAATTAGATATCACCTAGTGGACAAGTGAATACATCTTCTCTAAGCTAGGGTCGCGTGAATAGCCAATCAGGTGCGTATCGTGAGCGATCAGAACAAGTGCGCTGGCTGGACCTCAGCTTTCCTTGATAAAGGCTTAGACAGAGCTTACCAGGTGGGACTCTGGGCTGGTGAAGGTGACCAAGGCTCCATGTAGAAGCGTGTTGCTGACTGCCGAGGCCTTCTTCAAGGCATCGTCCAGCGGTTGGCACCCCAACAACCACCACCACACAGACAACATTTAGATTCGTTTAGAAAAAGCTTAGTTCACTAGATACCTACATAATATTATATGCATGGTTGTTGTGGCTCTCGAACTTAGCCACTGGAATGAACATGAGGTCAGTATAAAGGTCAACTATTCCACGTATCATGGAACGTTTTGGGATAATCCCAATTTGGATTGTTTAAATTGTTGGTAATTTCGCGGATTTTCATCCACTTTACCTACTATTATGAGATTTGTAGAAAGTGGAAAGAAATGTGATATTGACCTACTCCCAAGTTTGATGATGACTATTATATTTATCACTACGCCATAAACGAGCAATATATTCATGTCGATGACCAGGGAGAGCGGGCAGTCTAATGTTGCCCAAAATTTTACGAAAATCTGCAAAATTAATCGATCCCGAAGAATTTTTCTGACTCAAGAGATTCAATGATAAATCTCTTCCGAATATTATTTCCCACTACTTCATTGATTTTCTTTCAAGCAATTATTCTTCTTTGGGTTCGTTTTCATGTGCTGAATATCTTACTCATATATTGAAAAAAAATAGGTTTCAAGCAACGAATTGCTGAGAAGGTCGATGGGGCCATTCCATACGTGACTGTTTGCAATCTGTACTCTTTGATCGGTTGATCACTGAATGTGCACCACAAAATTCGTTGCAAATCTCGATGCTCTTCGGTAAACAATACTTGCCGGTACATTTGCGCAATATCCGCGATCATTGCATACTGGTGCTGTCTGAATCGACTCATGATCTTGAATAAGCTGAGTGAGACCCCCGATGATGTCTTGGCCGAGGCATCGAATACGAACCTCAGCTTCGTGGTTGTGCTGGCTTCGTTGATCACAGCATGATGCGGAATGTAATGTCGGTAAAGATTCTCATCGTTGTGTTCTTCCTTTACTTCAGTCATGTGCTCTTGCCCCAGGTATAGATTCATCCAATCTTCGTATTGTTGTGGGAACTCTGGTCGCCTGAGAGTTTTTTTAGTAGTGCCTCAAGGCGAGCTGGTGCCTGGTCACAGGAATTTCCCAACCTGTCAACACTGTCTCGAAATGGGAGATTGACGATGAATCGAACGGTTGCATCGGTCTGCCTTGTTGTGACATAATCCTCCTCGTACAGTCTTTATTCGTTGGATTACTTTTTGGAAGGTTGATACTCATCTGTTAGCTACCATCGCTCCATGGTATCGTGCAGCTCCTTCAATAAAACGAAGTTGCAGCAAACGGTTTCTGTAGTTTCAGAATTATTACGTCTCTTATGTTCTGCTGGTAGTCTTACCGCGACGATCCAGCCGAGTTTTTTTTTTTTTTTTAGTACTAGCCAAATATACGCTACCTTGAACTGTCCTACGCATAGGAGTTCCCAAAATATCTATACGCTGAGAAGCAGGTCAACGCTGCCAGGTGTGTGGAACGAGACATCCGCTAATTGTATATCCTCTGGTATCGAGATTTGTTGCATGTTGACCTTGGAGCTCGGTCATTACTCTGTAATTTCGTCCAAGATCAGGAACGATAGTTTGACTTTGAATTCGTGTGTTCTTGATTTGATAGTTCGTAGCTTTTGCGGTGTTGGACCGGTTTTTATGCACCATGGACGAAGAAACGTTGTTTTTTGCACAGTATTATTTGTTTTCAAACGCGCTTCGCTTTTCTTCGTCCTCCTCCAGGTTCTTTTGCTCCTTCATTGCTTTTTGTATACCTTCAAACCCCGTGAGGAATTCCTTTAGCTTCTGCAGTCTTGCCGCCACCTCCTCTTTGCTGACCGTTTCCATTAAAATATCCCGTTGTGTTCATATTATACTATTGACGTCAGCAAATTTTTAAGCAGCGCGTGGCGCAGCGAGCAAGCTCACCGCCTCATAAGCGCGAAGTCGCCGTATCGGATCTCGCTGCTGGCAAAAATGGTTTTTTGTTTGGTTTTTATTTTTCATTCTCTACGTTATTCTAAAAATAAGTGTATCACTATTGCGCAAATTATCAATTTTCAATAATCAAATGCAATCAAAAAAATTATGAATTTCTTTTTATCGCATCTCGTGTATACTTTTTTCATTTCCAATCTCCTCACAAAAAGAAAATGTATTTCTGATTCCACCTTATCCTCTTTTATAATAGTTAGGGAGCCGGGTGCTAAAATTTCTATATGATCTGCACATGTGGCAGACGCTATTTATATCGATGATTGTACCAGAAGGAACATTGAGAACCGCGTCTGCCTTCCTTTCTCTTACTTTCCTTATCATTCACCCTCAAGTTCATCAATTTCCCGAAATTTGTATGCTTTGCGTGGATGCGACCGGTGTTCTGGCGCGTCTTGTTATAATGCGTTGCGATTTCTTTGTCTCTCTTGCACTCACTGTTATTATGTTTGGATTACTTGTTTCTCTGACTTGTCATTTTGTGTCTCCTTTCTCTTACTTTCGTTATCATTAACCCTCATGTTCATCAATTTCCCGAAATTTGTATGCTTCGCGTGGACGCGATTGGTGTTCTGACCCACGCTCCACGTAGGGGAAACTAGGGAGGTTTGACCACTTTTCTGTAAGTTCGTCTCGTTTATCACTATATTTGAATAACCGGCACGCACAATAGTATGTCATCTTTGAGCATACTGTGCAGAATGTACTTGAATTATTTGATAATTTTCAGAGCCTTAAAAACAAAGTTATTTGCCGTTCTGTAGATGCGCGTAATCGCGGTCAAACCTCCCCATGTATGGGAGGTTTGACCAGGGCGATGGGAGGTTTGACCATGTGGATAAAGCAGTCACATATTTGAGATATTGTGGCATATATTTTGATCTCTGGGCTTTTAACACATTATCCGAAAATAATCCAGGCATGAGGAAACATAAAATTTCGCCGGTCCCTTATTGGCCGTCATTTTTTTTCTCCGTACCACCGACCACCGCGCTTACTGCTTAGGCTCAAACTTGACTTCGCAGCACTCTGTTCTTTCATTTTTCCGGATTTTGGGTTTTTTTTAGCGTGCTTTGCACTTTCTTTGATAAAATTTTAGACAGCGATGTCTATTAGCACCTAATTGAATATGGTCAAACCTCCCGATCGAACGTGGGTCAAACCTCCCTAACAGCATTTGTTTACAATGACAACGAAAAAATATATAATTTGGCAATATGATAAATTTATAACTCCTGGCATCTTTGAGAGGATAGTCCACTGAATGAATCTGTGGTAAGACATTCTGATAAAAGATTGATGGGACTGGCCTACATCCTTAGGGAAGAACAGAGAAAATGACATCGTTTCTCGCCGTTTCAGTAATACACCTCTCAAACTTTTCTGCGCTTTCTAAACAGTTGCTAAATACTTGCGCTACGTCTTGTTTGACGTAATGAATACTTCACATCAGATAACAGTATTTATTAGGCTGTCATAGCATGGTAATCTTACATGACGAAACCTCCCGTATGGTCAAACCTCCCTAGTTTCCCCTACTGCTCTCCGGCACCTCGGATTCCTGTCAATCAGTGGAAACACATCGAAATACGAACTCTGGCCGACCCGCTGTACATGAAGGCTGAAACCATGAACGTATTGCTGGATGTGACGGTTCACGCTAGAATCGTCGAAGCTCAGACACGTAGGGATTGGAAACGGAACCTCTCGCCGTGCAGACACTACTTGGGCGTGTTTATCCGGTGCAGCGGAAGCTGGATCAGCGCGGCACCCCATAGCGCTGGTTTCTCAACACTGCACCTGCGATTCTGAGTTGAGTATGTCTTAACGAAAGTTTTGGGAAATTAAAGAACCAAGGTGCAACTTGCGTAAACTGAACCCTGCCGAAATAGGATGCGAGCAGCACTTTGTCTCACACGTATAGCGCAGCTCGGAAGGTCGATACATAATTCGGTTACCGCTGGAATCCAAAGTCGACGCCGATAATTGAATTCTCGGAGATTCGTATCAACCGGCGGTTCGTATACTGTATAGCATGGAAAAGCGCACTTAAAGGAGGCCTACGCCCAACAGATGGCGGATTACGTTCGACAAGGTTAAATGTGTCCTATCGGGACAAATCTTGAGTCGGTAGATCTTTCGCGGCACTTCATTTTGCTACATCACGGAATTATAATGAAAAGTAGTACGACAACAAAATTGAAAACCGTCTACAACGGGTCCTCCAAAACCAATCGAGGGTTATCACGCAATAACGTCTTACACGTCGGTGCGAATTCGTTGCCAGAATTATCAGACCTAATGAGTAAATTATTCTTGACCTTCCAGTACATCTTCTTCCAGTACATCTTGTTGAAATTTTTCTCTTGGATGTATAGGTCATATGAGAAAATTTCAACTTGTCAACGTTTCGGTTTTGATTCGAGCCCTCCTCAGAACCAATAATTTTTATTTGACATCTGTCGAGGTACAACAGAAGAAAAATCTCAAATTACATTAAATTATGCAACTTAACAAGAACATGGAATCTAAATCTTGTTTTCCACTACCTTACTTCGTTTTCTTCTTTGTCAATCTACTCATTCTTCTTCGGGTTTGTTCTCGACTGGAAATTTTGCTAAGGCAGTGATGAGGTCCTGCCCATGCAGAAATTTCGGTAGCCCGCCGATGTTAACGAACGGCCCAGTATTGGGACGACTCTGGCGGCCGAGCCTCGTTTTAAGCGTTGGCCCAACTTCGGAACGAATCTCAAAATACAGCTATGCCAGTACCGGGCCGATGGTAAAAGCCAACGCTGTGAACTCAGCGTCCCCATGCAGAAATTTCGTTAGCCCGCCGATGTTAACGAACGGCCCAGTATTGGGACGACTCTGGCGGCCGAGCCTCGTTTTAAGCGTTGGCCCAACATTGGAACGAATCTCAAAATACAGCTATACCAGTACCGGGCCGATGGTAAAAGCCAACGCTGTCAACTCAGTGTCGGGCCAAAGTACTGCCAGTATTGGCTAGGGATAATCATTATTTTCTGATTGATCAGTATCGTCGATTTTTTTTTCTCAAATAATCGATTGTTTTCATCAATGTTTTCGCGGGCCGATCTATCGATGTTCGATAAAAAAAAACTTTACTTTTGAACACTTTTTGGAAAAACAGAATTTTCGGAATAATTTTATACTTATCTGACAAAACAAAATTATTATTGTAAAAGAAAAAAATACTATCGCTATCAATGACATTGTTTTATTCATTAGTCAATATTAATATTTTGGTAAATATCCCGAGAAAAAAAGCGTATGTATATCTATAGATTATAATCTGATCTAATTATACGTAATTATATTCGACTTAAATATACGATTGCGTAAATAAACATGTATCATTTATATCAGAGACAATGGGTTTCTATGGCGCGACATCACCAAACGCCGCCACATTGTTCTAATATGTCAACGGCTGTGAATGCGTCGTACGTACGACTCGGACACTGGTTTAAACAATTTTGCTTCGTGGTTTCACTCCTTCAACAGATTCGAATTCTAACTGGTTATCAGGTGAGTGATAATCTATCATCTACACATTTTATGTAAGGAATATCGTTAAAAAAGAGATATTTCTACGTCCAGTCATCCCGTAACACGCTACCTAACCTAACTTCAGTCTGACGCTACTCTTTCGCACTATCTCAAAGCGACCCAAGACTATCTGCCCAAAATTCACTCTTTAAGTATGAAACAAGTAGCACAATGTCAGAGTATAGAAGATCCGTCACTAAAAAATAGTCATGTAGTTATTCACAATATGTAATCTTGCTCTTTAATTATTTTGATCGTTCACAGCCAAATGCACACCCAGTTAAAAATATCCTTCCAGAAGGATGTGTGTTATATTTTCAGCTGTGATACATTGTGACGACATATATTTTCTGAAGATGAAAGAATCATAGAGTCTGTCGGCGACCGGCTGGCATCTTATCGGATGAGGATATGAGGACTTTGGTCAGCGTATGTATTTACTTGAAATTAAAGTTTTCATGACTCGTGAATCTCATATTTTCACCAATTTATCGTTTCTTGTATCAGCACAAGACAACATAAGGAAAGGCCAGCGGCTGACTGGCTCAGTGAGAAAAATATTCTTGACACTACTACAGCGGAGTCGGGTAATGATTCGTAGTTTGGGTAGTTTGTTTTCATATGATGACTTTATTTTATATCAGATAGCGATATGTTCTCTGTAGCTGGAGATGGAACTGTTCTATATTATGTAATCTGAAGAAAGAGTCTGTAATTCCATGTAAGTGATAGATCCTAGGAAAACCAAAAAGTAGGTTAGTTTTCATGGTATAAAGTTGACGTATGAAAGCTCGAATCTCCAAAAGCACGTGTTATTGTCTGGATTATGCTGGTATTGGGCTCGGTATGAATTTCCAGTCCCCTACAATGGAGTTGAGACGCAAGGAACCCTTTCGCTGAACCCTTTCGAAGTCCTTCGGAGAGGTTCGGCGTAAGGTTCTTGCACTTCAATTTTCATCGCATGATTGTTCAATTTTCACTGTAAACCCAGGGCCTTCTTTCTATCACGTAGGAGGTTTTTCTCGATATATCTTATCAATTGACATAAATTAGGAATAATTTTGTCTCCAGAACCTGGTGAATATTAATCAAACTAATTTTAATACTTTTTGAATTATCAAAATAGTTATTGAATTTAATAAATCAAATCTTGATTATATATATTTACACACTCATTTAGGTCTATAATTTTGTATCTAAACATAAAATATATAGTATAGTATAGTAATTTCAATGCATATATATATGCATTTTACGTGTTCTGTAGTCAATAGTTCTTTGTGCTAACTTTGACTTTGACTTGAATAGTTACAGATCGATGTATTTATATTTCTTCGAGCTATTTGCCATCTTCTCTCTTACAGGTATGGTTTCTTCCAACGCATCATCACGTATCTTCGTACTGATAATACTGTTGTAAAATTTCACGGTCTTATCACACAATAAAGGAACGTTTAACAAATTATTAAAATTCTGCGCATAATTATTTTTGATACTAATTTTTAGAGTGGCAGATTGATCATATCTGATCGAATATGATCATATATAATTAGATACAAACATTTTTTTCTCGGGTACTTTCTCATCTTTTTCGTTTCTACTTTGTCAACCGTAATTAATATTGTTCGATTATTTTTCATGATTATGGATTACAACATACTTCCAGCATGTGTGATTCTGATTAATTAGAATCCGCCAAATTAAATTGAACGTCAAGTTGATTAATCCATCTCGATTCAATGAATAATTAAGTCGACGTACTTGAATTTTTAAGGTAGTAGCTTATTTTCATCTACAACATTCATTAAACATTCGCCGAAATAAGCGACGGTTCAGCTCCGACCCGTCGTTCTGTCAGTACTGGGCCAACGTAGCTTGCCAGCACTGGCCAAGCGTTGACTGTCAACCCTTGGGCCAGTGTTATCATCCCAACGTACTGCCATTCGTCGGCCAACCTTGCACCGTTAGCAGCAGTACTGGCACAATACAGGGTCTGTTGTCAATTTCTGCATGGGGCGGCTAGGATTGCCCTACTGCCGGATCAGGCTCACATCTGGTGAAGTGATCAGGCCCATGTCAGGTGGAGTGATCAGGCCCTGACCTCGTTTGTAACGCAGCGTTCGACAAGAGCCTGATCAGGCACCCTGCTCCGGCCGCCATCAAGGTTATCTCAGGGATGGATCAGGCTGCCTGATCCGGGTGTCAGTCAGGCACACATTAGATTTACCGATCAGGCTTCCTGGTCAAGCCCTGATTATATTAGTGAATCTGTGTTTGGATTATTCAACATTGAAAATATAATTACAAAATGAAAAAATTGTGGTTTGAGTAAGCTGAACCACTCATACTCGACCCCATACCGACGTTAGAACGCAATTTTACTTCAGAAAAACTTCGCATTATTTCGACCCAACCGGGTTCCGATCCAGGACCTATCGCTTGCTCGCATTACTAATCGCACGCCCCACCTATTTCGCCGCACTACTTATTGGATATGATGAAAACTTTGACCTATTATAATAATAATAGCTTTGAATATAGTAATATAAATGATTGTCCCATGTGGTGCCAGCGGGTTGAAAGCGTAGCAAACGGGTGTATATTATGAAAGAATTACACATTTTAGGCTTGGCGTAAAACGCGTAAGAAAGAATGCCTGTTAGCAACCTGACCCGGGCTCTAGCAGGCACGCCTCAATAAGGGCCGTATCAGGCTAAACGGACCAGGGGCTCAACAGGCACGACTCGGTAAGGGATGCTTGGGGTCGACTTGACAACGGTTTTAATAGACATCTAGAAATGACGTCCGTCAGGCTGAACTGACTGGGGGCCCGACAGGTACACCTTAGTAATGAATGCCTGAGGCCAACCTGACCAGGGTTCTAGCTGGCACGCTTCAATAAGGTCTGTATCAGGCTAAGCTGACTGGGGGCCCAACAAGCACACCTTAATAACGGATGCCTGAGGCCAACCTGACCAGGGTTCTAGCAGGCACGCCTCAATAAGGTCCGTATCAGGCTAAACTGACCGGGGGCCCGACAGGCACACCTTAGTAACGGATGCCTGAGGCCAACCTGACCAGGGTTTCAGCAGGCACGCCTCAATAAGGGCCAGCGACTCACCAGGTACACCTTAGTAAGGAATACCAGAGCTCGCCCTGATCAGGGGTCCAACAGGCTCGCCTCACTGGGGTAAACCTGATGCTCACCTGATCAGGACCCCATCAGCTGTACCGTAATGTGGCAAACCTGCTTCAAGCTGATTGGGGCCTGGTCGAACGACAGGCTAGCCTGACCAAATTTCCAGTCGGGTTCTCATGTGTTGAATGTCTTACTCAAAAATTGAAAAAAAAAGAGGTTTGCCATTCTTCTGCTGCGCCCCAGGGTCCCTACTGACCGAATGTCATATAGCGTTTTGACCAGCACACTAAGGATGACCTATGGCTGCTAGGTAAGTAGGTTGCTTTTCCACTGCACACTTTACTGCGTTTTGGCCGGCGGGGCCGTCATGGTGGTGGGGTAGTGTTGTTTGTGAAGGAAAGACTATATCTGCGCGTATTATCTCTACGTTATCACCGCAACCACAAGTTAAAACTGAGTGCCTCATTGCTGAAGGGCTGCTCCAAAGCCTTAGTTCTTAGTAGCCCTGATGTACAGGCCTTCAAGGTCTGGCTATCTCAACGCTCTCGAGGCTCATTGTCAGCTACAAGATACCTCGCCTCGCTACAAGTCCGCCTGTATTCTTGGTGACTTTAATGCGGACCTTCTCACCTCTTCATATGACTTCTGCCATCTCCGGGATTTCTTCTTCTTGCAGGAGATCCGTATTTCGTCGATGAAGCCGACACATCACACGCAAACATCTCACACCTGGCTAGATGTATGTATCGTCAAGGGCATTGCCTCAGTGCGTGTATCTGGGCAATATGCACAACCTTTACTCTGGTTATGATCGGATCTGCATCTCCTTGCATTACGCGGTCAAAAACACACCACCTCGAATTCTTAGCTATTTAGATTGGAGGCATGCTGACCTTGATACGGCAGCGGCGGTGGTTGCAACTTTTCATTGGGCACTGTATGATGCGCAGCCTGATATTACCTGTAGACTATCAGTTTTGAGTAGCCTACTGCGTAGCATACTCGATAGTTCAGCGCATTTGCGCAGCGTTGTCGCAAAGCGTCCTCCGGCGCCCTGGATCACTCCTGAATTACGATCGCTGCAACGGAATCGAGACCACGGTGTAAGAAGATCAGGTGGTTCAACTAGTCGGGATTTCAGTGGTAGGGTTGCGATTCTTTTAAGACAATTCCATCAGAATCCGCCAGGCGGCGTCAAGTCTAAGGGTATATGTAGATGTAGATACATAGTCAAAGGTAAAAATGTACACAGTAATAGCGTTTTCTGTCTCGAGTGTAAACGGAGTATCAATCAACTTATCATATGTTGAATGAAAACTGAAAAATGGTGAAATACTGTTGTGTTAAAAATTATAATAGCGGACGCCGGCAAACCAATGAAGCGTACCATATGTTCAGTTTACCGGAAGAAGAGAATCTGTTTAACAAGTGGAGGGAAGCATTGGCTCTAGGTGGAACGACTCTGAAATAATCTCACTACGTCTGAGAGAAGCATTTCAGCGATGTTTACCTACTGTTTCCACTAGTTTGAAAAAAATAACAAATTTTTAACCGTATCAAGGCTGTACTTTATGATTTTGTCTTTGAGTTTGACCGCCATTCTTTCCCGCTAGACTCATGCGCCCTCTAGTGGACATTCGCGAAGTTGTCTTGAAATAATCACAGCACTTTGCGAGTATTTGAACCACCTGATCTTCTTACACCGTGATCGAGACGCATGCGGTCATGCAGCCAAGCCCCGTAGCTGGTATAGCTGCGCCAGGTTACGATGATTAATGTAAATCTTGCTCTTTGGGTACCAGGACGCAGCGTCAGTGGCATACAAGCTCAGCGTGAGTTTCGTTGATAGCTCAAGCAACACCGTGCGCGCATAAGGACGACTCAAATCATCTACAGAAGAAGTTTTTTTCCTCTTCAGCTTCTTGCCCATACGCTCGACCTTGACTACATTAATTGGAGATAGATTTAACCCCAAGGCGGAGCTAATTTGCACCACAAGTTCCTTTAGATCCTCCGCTGTACCGTCAGGATGTTCGCTTACCTCCGAAACCCCGGTGATTACCAACTGAATGTGCCACATCCCGACATGCTCGGTGAAGTAACATGGCTTGGTCAACTTGAGATAGGCCGCTCGAGGATGGCCTACTGGCCAACTGAGTTTCAACAGTCTGCAGACGAGTCATATGCAATGCAGTGTCCCTAACAACATTGTCAAGCTCGCCTGTGATATCACTTACGGACCCACGATGTTCAGCACCTTAAAGCAGCATTTTCAGCTGAGAGTTTGTCAACCTTTTTATCAATTCGCTTGAGATCACCGTCGATTTTATTAGTTGCCACATCAATAATATCCAGTCTCGCATTGATGAATTGAAGCGTGCTCAGCAGGCTGGTGGACACACAGGCCAAGTGTTGACCACGTGAGTAGCGGTGTCCCCTTTTGCCGTTCAAGTCAGCGTCTCATGAATTGGGAACTTCGACCGGCTAAATATCCGGTCTATCCACACAAAACATAGTTATTCGATCATTGTTCAACATTCATTGATCCAAAAATAAATGAATAAATATTCATAAAAATCTATATCTTTATTACGTCTGGTCCTTCAGTCTATACGTTACTCTCACCCTATCCCTATCTATCAGAACAACTTATTGCTTATCAGCTTATAGTAACCATAAACTCTTCTTCCCGCTCTAACTCTGGATTCCCAGTCACAATCGGAGACATTGCATCTGGTGATGCTTATTAAACTTCGCATCACTTCATGCATTGTTAGCTGAAAGTGGCCCACTGCCTGCACTCTTTTTACACCTCCTCCCTAGCTTTCCTGTTTCCTAACGGAACACCCGTTCTTCACTTCTTCTTCAACTACTCTTTAGAGAATAATACCTATCTCTAGCAGATATTAGTCTCAACTTAATTGTACACTTTAGAGCTAGCACTTGAATTCTTGAACAAAACCGTGGTTTCTACGCAGAAGACTCTTATTTAAATATCACTCACTACACCTTCGGTGTACTTCTGTATTTTACACGGGGTGAACTCTTATAAAATACTTGACTTGCTTAAGCTTGTTACACTGGCGGCGGCGGTCTTGTTACATCTTACCTAATGTTCAACAATTTTTACTAATCAGTTATCATTTTGGCAAATAAAATAACTGTTAGAGTCGATGTAAATTCAAGGGCTCAACTTATACGTCAGATTCAACCGTGGTGTAACTTCAGTGGCTTGTCTCATGCGCACCTATCGTTCGATGAATAGCAAAAGAACCGGTATATGTATGACATTGATTTTCGTCTTATATAGTGCACGATGATATTGGACACCATTGGTGATGAAATTTGATAAAAGTGTACCTGCTTGTAGTCACAAAGTTTGTCAACTCAGAAAAAAATTGTTATTGTATGATTCGATACGATTATATCAGATTCGATAGTTTGATGAATTTTGATATCGTACGATTTGATAAAAAGAACAGATAGGCGTAGTCCGAAGCTTTTCGAGAAAAAGTGTTATGTGTGAACATGATGTGATATCTTAACAATGAAAAATTATGCTACAGAACTCTTGAGAATGTATTGGCCGTACAATCTCAACCAAAAATGATTCTCGTCGGCAAATTGAGTACTTCATGATAAGATAAGAATCGGAAAAAAATCAACCATGATAAAGATGATAAGAGTATTGATTTTGAATACTAATAATGCCCGAAAGTTATCAATAAATTGTTTAAACAAAACATTGTTTACCAAATTCTCTGGTAACGTTATTGGTATATTATTTTCATCTCAAATGAATGCCCTAATTTTTCTGAACACACATGCATTTTTTAAGAATTTTGTCAGTATCTTGAAATCTCCGTTTTAGAAAATTTCTAAAGGCTGTATTTACGAAACTATTTGTTTCACGCTCCGGAAACTTCGGAATTGTAATATACATCGTTTCCACAAAAACATGTCTAAAATTTAGTTTTTTTTCCATTTTTCAAAATTAGGAAACTTTTGAAAACCGAAATTTTAAAATAGTGACAAAATTCTCAAAAAATTCATGTGTATTCAGAAGAATTAGAGCATTCATTTGAGATGAAAAAAAAATAACGTTACAAGAAAATTCGTTGAACCATGTTTTGTTTGAACAATTTATTGATAACTTTTGGGCATTATTATTATTTGAAGTTAATACTTTGATCGTCTTGACTGTGGTTGATTTTTTCCCGATTTTTATCTTATCACGAAGTACCTAATATTGTCGACGAGAATCGCTTTTGGTTGAGATTATACGGCCAACACATCCTTAATGATAGAGACAAAATCAAGGTAGAATTTGATATGAGTTGATCAAATTTTATCGATTTTGATCAAAGTTTAACAAATCACAAGGTGATCTTTTCCCCTAAAAAAAAGCCTATGAATGCATTCGTGAATAAGAGGAATTTGGGACTTTGCTGATAAAGGTCCATGCGTAAAAAAATTGTGAAGATAGTTGAGCCGTATGTTGTAATACTCACGAGATGGGAATCTCTGGTGGTAAACGTGATGGGATCTGAAACTTTCGGGTCCTGACATTGAAAGTCCATTCGTCCCCAGGCTGCTGCACCAGCAGCTCCGCTTTTAGCAGCATCGATGAGTTCCATTCTAACACCTTCAGCGGCAATCTCAACCTAAGACACAAAGTAGGATCGTAAGTAAATAGTGTTCACACAATGCACAATTTCTAACTCCTGTTCGACGCGAGAATTGGGGGATTTGGGTGCTTCTTCATATTTGAAGATCACGTGAAGGTACTTCAATGTTTCAGATGTCGATGCTTCGGGCATCTCGCAAAAGATTGTAAATCCCAGGCTCACTGCGGCCACTATGCAAGAGATTATGAACGGAAATGCTGCCCTACCAACAAAAATGAGGGAACGCACTCCAAATGCTTTACCTGCCGAAGAGTAAAACTCGGGGATGTAAGGCACTCAGCCCTTGATGGCAAGAAATGTCCTCTGCTGTCAAATAAATTGAATGACAAGATCAGTAGAACTAACTATGGCTAATCATCGCCATGACTTAAAAATCGGCCATGTCAACTGCCTAAACATTCTGGCAGCAAATCCCTTCGTAGAATACGAACAATTACGCGAAAAGTCTGATTGCCCACCTAAAAAGTAGGTGTCACGATTATCTCGAACCCATTGTTGTTGCTCAAGACCTATTCTGATTGGCTTTTGGGAAAACAAATTACTGTTGCGCGGCGCTGTTCATGGTTCTGAAACAGTCTGAAATAAGCTATCACCTGTCACCTGTCACCTGTCACCTGTCAGATCAGTCCTGTCAGAGGTGTCGAAAGATTATTTTCATACAATTCTTAGTTTTCAGTTTTGACTTTTGGGCGTATTGAGTACAGAGTCAATCAGTTACATCTTCCCTCATGCCGCGACAAAAACCGATGCGTACGCCCGATGCGGAAATTCAATTTGAACGGTTGGGACGTGAAAGAAAGGTCGGATTTCAGTGCCAGTGGTATGAAGCAGTGGATTGCTGTTTCAATTGAAATTATGGTCTCGAAAAATCGTATCAATGGTAACCCGTCTAAATACTAAGTGAAAATAACATGTTCGCAAAATCATTCCAAGAACGTTTCAAATATGAAAAAAAAAACTGTTTTTCCAGCGTCAGCAACGCAGCGTCAGCAACGTACATTCTGGTGAGGTGACTGTGAATGTAAGTGAAAAAAAAAATCAAGTCGTGTGAACAACAGCGAGGAGAGTATGCGTTCATAGCCACGGAAAAGATTTGGGGGTGAAAATTAAACCTGGCAGTTCTGTCAGCGATTGCTGAACCGAGGCGGAGGGTCTCGACAACCAACGCCAGTTACTCAATTTCTGTTGTTTTTACGAGCAAGCCTTGAAGTATTCTTCAAAACGCTTCTCGTACTTTTTTAGGCACGCCGTTGGTCTGTTTCAACCTCTCAACGTCTCACTTTTCTTTCAGGAAACAAATTCTCATCGTGCGAACCATATCAGGACATCTACAACATTATTCGGGTCAACTTATTTGCAAATGAGAGGAAAAATTCTCTGGAATTTGAGATGGCTGACCATAACTTCTGAAATGATTTTTTTTTAAATCAGATCCCCACGTTCATTAGATTATGGGTTCAAAAGAATCGACGGATCTGTCCCCGAAAAAAATGAGACATCGCGAGATTGAATCGGGCGGAACAATGTGCCGGGACTTTTACAAGTACTTGCGAGAATTTTTTTTTTTTTCATAATGGATTTTAGATCAATTATAAATTTGGCGTATCAAGATTCGCGGCAGCGAATCGCCGCCAAGTACCCGTAGGCAGGCGAGAGCTAGCTGGGAATTATTTTCTGGGACGAACTTTTATACCTGTAAGCACGGTGTCAGAACTACGAAACGAGTGAATATTTTCCAATAAAATTTACTGGACAGAAAGTCCCCCCACATGATCTTGCTGTATAAATTTGATCAAAATCGGTCAACTGATTTCTGAGATATTAATGACGAAAGATGATGAAAAAGCATCTTCTTCTTCGTCTTCTCCGCCCAATTTTTCGCCAGACGCTGGCTTGGGACATCGATTCCGATCGAACGGCTGTACGTATCGACTTGGGATTTAAATCTTGGTTATGTTCCGTGAAAATCTCGACCCCTATTGATTTTGAGCCGAATCCGATCTCTTACTCGGTCGGTATAAATAAATGAGATCGCGAAGTGAGTTCACAATCTGGCCGCCTGTCAGTGCTGCTCGCGGCTGGCCGACGGCCGTAATAAAATGTCAAACTAGATATGATCTAGTTCTTGACTCACGGTCGATAGAAAAATCGAAGAAAATCGTTTGGTTATACAATAACCTTAATGTCTGTATCAATATATTGTCAGTAATCACGACGTGCTTTGTGCTGTGTTAGTGCTTTAAATCGGGTATCAATCAATTGAGTGTATTCTGGGTGATTACACATCATAATCACGAAATCGCATAATAACCTAAAACCCAGTTTCAAGATACTGGAACAAACAACACCGTCTCCGAGATATTCGTTCTAACAGTCCTGCATTGCCGATACGAAAAAACGTTTTGATTGAACGCTGAAGATTTGTCGAGGTAGACTTCAAAAAGAATGCTGTTGATTAGTCATCGACACGAGACATACCTACTACACGTACATAGGTACCCGACGACTGAGATAATTGCTCCGCCAAATAATCTGCTAGATCTCAATCGCCAAGGTTCCGGAACAGAGAAAAAAGCTACAACTTACGGGTCGCAGTTACCATAAATACTTGGAGTCAGTGTTGCGCCCTCCTAAGCTGCTCCATACAAGTCAAACCAACCAATCGTCGTTTGTAACACCCTGAGAATGTTCAATTGGATAATTAACGGAGCTGGCGAAGCCGATACACAGATCAACAAGGAGAATTTATTCAGAATTGTTTGGTTCACCGGGAAAAGCTCGATACGTCCTTATTGTGAGTATCGCTTTTCATTGCATCAATTGCAGTACTATGGAAAATCTATAAACTAAGACATTTTGAACCAGGACAGTGAAAAGTCACACATCATCCGAAAGCGGCGTTCTAGGATGGAATACTTATCTACTGCATCTGACGCGTCACGGTCAGTCGTCCGGCTATTGCGTTTGATGTTACATTACGTCTCAAGGCGTTACCCCGCGCCAATCATAATTTGCAATACCTGGTGAATGATCGATGCGATAATTAACTGCATAGACGGATACACTATGCAGAGTGACTTGTCGAATGCATTCTGCGCCGATCAGCCCACCGTGCCAAACTCTATACTCAAAAACTAAGTAAGTTACTTTATTTTATCAAAGGTGAAACGAAAAGTTTCTAACTCCAAAATGTATATCTAATAATTGATTATTTGTGAAACAGATCTATTAGAGTACGCCAGATCAGAACCTGGGAACGCAAAGTCAGACCAGATCAGAATAACAATTCTTTCGTCACCAGAAACAATGATTACTAAAACATTCGTTTTAAGTACGAAAAAAGCTGAGAAAAATTTAATTTTTATTTTTATTTAATTTATTCATGTCCATAACAATATTGGACAAAGGGCAGTACAGAGCTGGCGGAGAAAGACAAACAGATATGGCACACAAAGTTACACAAAACGAGTCTCTACAATAGAAGTAAACCAAACGGGGAAAATTAAGAATAATACCGAAGTGTAAGATAAATCATGGTGATGAGAATAACAGTAACTATGATAAAATAGGAATAATAATAACATCAAAACTACACAAATGAAATCACAATTATGATGAAAGGAAAAATAAAAGTAGAACCAAATAAGAGAAAGATAAAAATAGATAGAAAATAAAAATATTACCGAATAATGGCTACAATAATAAATCAAAATATTACCGAATGATGGCAACAATGATAATAATGGTAATAACAAAATAATAATAATAATAATAATAATAATAATGATGAATTATAGCAGCAATGCAGCGCATACTCAGATAAAATAAAATCAAGAAAGTCGAACCAGAAGAAACTAAAAGAACCAAACTACTGGGGACTCTTCACAACCCGCCACAACGCGCAAGCTCAGTTTCGAAAAGGTACCGACGAAGGCCGGTTTTGAAGTTCAAGAAGGTAGGAGCTTCTCTCAAGCCGATCGTCAAGGAATTCCAGAAATTCAGCCCTGCCACCGCAAAGGACCTGCGATGCGTCTCGATGTCCAAACGCGGCAAAAGAAATTCGATACGGGCCAACCTGGCCGGAACCGTAGGGTAGATGCCCGCGGTCAACGAAAAGATCTCTAAGATAAAAAGGTTTACCCGAACGAAAAAGCATATAGAGCAAGGACCCGAGAAGGTAGAGCCTACGATCACTGACGAGTAGGTACTATTTTTAATTTTATTGAATTGATTTATTATTTTAATCATACTTTTTTATCCCAAAAACGTGTTATGAAAAATTAAAAGTTGTTCTACGAAAAAACGACTTAAGTCCTACTCCGCATTTCCGTGTACAGCACTGCATTGTGCACTATATTTAATATTTATCACGTTTGATTAACATTTTTAGGTACCCCACCTATGTGAAAACATAAATGTTCGTTGAGAAATGCCTCGAAAAAAATGAAATACTGACTGTTGATTCTTTACCTGCTTTTTTTCTGCCAAAACTTAAGTCGACTTAAGCCGTTATTGCACCCATAGGCTCAATTCAGAAAAAGCTTCGGGAATCGCACGGTCTGCCGCGCGGCGATAGGAACGGCTCCCCGACCACAGGAAATGACGTCATAGCCGTTCCAGAAGATGACTCATTGTGAATTTCCCGCCTCAACACATGCGCAGTAAACCTGTATTTCAAATCTCCCGCCCTCATCGTCCTTGAATTTCCCGCCCTGACGACACAGGAAATGACGTCATACCCGAATGTTCCGGAAGATGACTCATTGTCCTTGATTTTGAATTTTCCGCCCTGACACATGCGCACGAAACTTAAATTTCAAATCTCCCGCTCTCGCGCATGCGCAGTAGGCTCATTTCGGGACTTAGAAATTTTCGGGTGGCGCCGTAGCCCCCTAGCCTATCTACTTACTATTCGAAAGCTGGAGGATTAAGGATTCTGAAAAAAATTAAATACCTCCATTTTATGCAAATAGTCGTTAGTTATGGAGGTATTTCTGTGACCGCGCCGATACAAGCATAGAGCCGAATACTGGATTATTACGATATCGTCCATAAATTATAACGTATGATGATAAGATTTGGCCACAACACATTTAGTCTTTCAACGAATGAAATCAGTACCTTTATACCGCCCTAAGATCAGTAGTTTGTCTTAAATATAGGTGCGCCAAGTTACACTCCGCGCCAACTTACCCTCCGCTCCCCTGCCTCAAACGATGCGATAGAATTATCTGTAGTCGAACGTTGTGTAGCAGCACATGATGTCGATGTAGTCGAAGATATAAATGGAAAATTGGTTACAGAAAATAAATCTCGACCGAGTTCACACCTTTTGTATCTATGACATTATTTAGGTATCTTATAAATTTCAAATCACATTCGAAAATGATTGAGCCCGCGCAGAGCGCGGGCTATCGTACGTTCTAGTATCATAAAATCAGATGCAGGTCCGAAACCTGGCTTACCCCTGGTATACCCGATAGGTTTCGTGATGTTACGGAAATTTTTCAAATTTAAATATGTTGTTGTTCGACGAAAAAAAGTGACCCGTATTTTTTTGTTTTGGAAAAAAAATCTGACTACGAAGTTACGGCTATTTGAACATTTATTCGTGCGCTACCAAAGTTCTTGAAAAAGCAACACTTTTTTCTTAATAACGCTATATCTTTGGAACGAATCATCGCAAATACTTCATCTTGATCTCATTTTATAGGGTTTTTCGCACTCTTTTGGAATTCGAAGAAAAATTTGACGATTTCTGAAAATTGACGGAATGACGTTCATTTTTCGAAAATTGGATATACCCGATTTTCTCGAAAAGTGATTTTTTTATTTTCTCAAAAATTTTACACAATATGTGGGGTGATATGACGGATATATCCTAAAAGACGTCCTTAAGAAGTCACACGATAAAAGGACGGTGGTCAAAATTAAAAACGTATGTTGTGAGTCAGAAGATTTTAAATATGGTTAAAGTCCGGAATACACCAGAAACGTGTGAACTGCGACTGTACACTGTGAGGTACCCAGAGGTGGGGAGGCAAGGTTTTTTCGTTTTTTCGGTTTTATTGTGTGACCTCTTTAGGTCGTCTTTTCATTTTTAACCACCAAGATGTCTGTGCCTAGATCCGAGAAACGAAAAAGAAAAATCGGTTTAACGGTCAGTTGCTTCCTTGAAATATACATAACTTGCCAGTTAATCTTTCTAACTTTAAAGTGTTTCTTCTCTCAGCGTCTCACTACACCCAAGCCTCCTTTTTTGTGCTCCCTTCTGGATCACCACGCTGTTCGGATATGTTGGATATTTACTGATTAACTTCTAAGATAAATTTGAAGTTATCATTCTATTGTCTCATATACTTCATAAAATATCCTTCTCATGTTGATGTCATACACTACATGGGTGCTTTCTCAATAAACAGTTTCTTTCTGATGAGGGCGACAACCCGTTCGCCGAAACGTTAAATAAAATTAAAAGAAGTTCATCGGTTTTTTCTTCTCACTACCTTCGTTTGACTCGACCAGATCGATAACTTCACGTCTATAAAAAAATAACAATGTATAAATAGTGATTTGAAATAAATCGTCTCTGTAATGTAAGTACAGTCCAACCTCTCTATAGGGCCGCCCAGGCCCCCAAGGGGAAGAGTTTTTCCAGAAACTGAGGTACCCCCACTTTGCCATCTTCGCTAGTCGCACGACTCGTCTTTCGTCTCTTTCTCGAGCTCACGTTACATGGTAGAGTGGGGGAACGCTGCGAGCGAGAAATCGGGGAACCGGCTCTATTGGGAGGGGCCTTATAGAGAGGTCGGACTGTAGTAAGCGTGAATCTAGTTTCTGTGTATATAATAAATAATTGAGTAAATGAGTATCTTGGTTTGTATATCAAGGGTAGTGTGATACCTGAACAATATATGGCACATAATGAATATATGTATATAAAAAATAATAATAAGATTGTGATGTATCTGGTCGGAAAGGACCGGGATTAAGCTCTTCTTTGTTTTTTTTTCATGAATTTGTGTTTATTTGGTCACTCAAGCCACCAGTACTTTTTTCGTCTTACCGTGTCAGCTACGCCGGCTCTTGGTACAAACGTCCACGCTTAACGCACTTGACGCGCGAGCCCCACTCCGCCCAATAATCTCAAATTTTCAAATCGCGATATCTCAGCAACCAAGGCCTATTCAATCAAAAATAAAAAACGACGTTAGTCGGAGCTCTTAAACTTTCACCACGTGCAACGGGAACCCGATCCGCGACATCAGAGGTCCCTACTCTCCTTGTAAGAGCGACGCGTAATAAGATTGATTTGACACCTAAGGCTCATAGATGGTGCGCCTTTTTACAATCCCCGGGAAAAAAAGTTCATATCTAATCATAACTAATTACAACTATTACTAATCATATCTAATTATATATGATTGTATATATAACCATACATCATTATATATGAATCTATAAATGATCAGATATGAACCGATATGTGTTCATGTGGGGTTAATATGGCTTCATGTATGACCAGACATGGTTGAATGCAACTAGGTTGAGCCGATACATGAGCAGATATAACCAGATATCCGGTCACGTATCAATTCGTATCTGATTAAATATTGGCCTATATATGATCAGATATGATCGTATATGACTAACATAGGCCGATGCATGATCATAAATGGAGTTATATGTAATTCTATCTCATGATATACAAGTACATGCATGAATATATCTGATTAAATATGTATCCTGTGACGAGGACTTTTTATAAAAGGCGACTCAGGCCGCGTCTGAGTGCAAGCCCTTCACTGGGAATAACCTGAAAATGAATCTCCGCTCACTGACTCACGGGGTCACGGTAATCTACAATTATCCTGGGTCGATCTCATCGACCCCCAAGGTAATCACTAATCAACCAATCTGGTCGATACGGATCTGCCGTATCGACTCAACGGGTAAAGCAGGGGTTGTTTGGGCGCCAGATGCCTTTCGCATCAATTCTCTCCAGGATCTGAAATTCTTATTCCGAAACAAACAAAGACGACCGGCAGCAAAGTATTTGGTAGAGGGGCGGGGAACGTTACGGCAAGCCGAGGTGGAGGGGAGAAGCAGGGGTTAGCAGCAACAAACTCAGGTTTCACTCCAAACAATAACGGGCAATTTATTCAAAAAGAAACTATGCGAATCTCCGAGGATTCAATTAATAACAAAATAAAAATTCAAAGAAAATAATCAATTCAGCCCAAGGCTGAGGACTCGGAACAATAAAAAAAGAAATTAATTCCCCGACAGGCCCGGGTTAACCAGCGAAATGAAATTAACGAGCCTCAGGAATCATTCTTAAAATTAAATTAACAAAAAAAATAATCAAAAAAATAATATTCAAAAGAAAACAATAATCTCAAATAATCAAGAACAATAATAATCAATTCTCCAAGGGGGATAATCTTCTCTCAAGGTTCGTGAAGCGAACAATTATTCTAATAAACTATTCTACAAAAACTAATAATAAGCAACGCCCGCTACAGGGCTAGCGCGGCTCTCGTGAGGCGAGACCGAGCTCCGGGAAGAAAGTAAACAAATGAATCCGTACCAATTTTAAACTCAACGGTTCGAGAAGCGAGTCGTTGACTTCCCAATTTCACTTAAAACTATCCCACGAGGGATCAGGATACAGAAAAAATCAACAATAATTCTCTAACAAGCCCTCAAAACAATAATTCTCATAAAATAAACTCTAATAAATCAACTAATATACTCTACAAGACTCTGGCGCGTCTGATCTTCCGCTGAAGGCCACGAGGCAACGACAGAGACAATATGGCGACTCACGCCACGAGGCAAAACCCTCCGCGAGGAAAAAAAGACTAAATTCAATACTCAAAATAACAATAAAATTTCTCTAGTAACCCATTTTACAAACTCTGGCTTCGGTCGGCAATTCGAAACTCAGTATCAACCTGAACTTAAGATCCAAGAAACTCAAAATGTCTATTCTCAGACCGCAGATATAATTCAGACTCAAGGGATCCGCTCAGATTTACCGCAGGCAAAATGAAGCCACTTACTTTACTCAAAACCAGCGTGCCAGGTCACAAAGCCTCCAGAGATCCTGACGGCCACACACACTCTCTACTCCACAGTACTCTCCTAACAACTCAACTAAATGCTCTCTACACGGAAAGAACTCTGTTGCGAATATTGCATGGAAATGTACCATGCGAAAAAAGCAATGGGTGTGCCATACTAAAATCGCTTAGATTCATACTAAAGTTGTATAGATTCATGCGATTTTAGTATAAAAGTGTCTCATGCGAAAAAGGCGAACACCGATGCGATTATCGAACGAGAGCTATGCGCTAATCGCACGAGAGCTGTGCAGTGAACGCACGAGAGCGATATGCGCTGAACGCATAGATACCTCCGTACCATAAACGCACGGAGTCTATGCGAAAAGAGCATAGGTCCCGAGCGTTTTGAAGATTCACGGACTGCGCATGCTCGGGGAAACCCACAGGCGATACGTGAGCGCGCGTATATAAATATAAATAGCAGAATAACTGTAAACAATGGAATAAGTAAAATCTAATGTGATGAAATATTTGAATATCACGGTTTATTCGGAATCCGTCATTATTCCGAAAAACAGTTCTGTGTATATCGTTTGCCTTTGTCACGATTTACTTCCTGCGAAGCGTGCACAGCTGCTCTAGCACATTAGATTTTACTTATTCCATTGTTTACAGTTATTCTGCTATTTATATTTATATTAATCTACAATGTGTTGATATCATTGCTGGATATTATTTTTGTCGCTTATTCGCAATTTCAAACAGAAGATAATTGGAAATGAGACGTGCGTTTTTACTGGAAATTATAATTATATTACTGTAAATTACTACAGGCTTGATGATTTTTATATTTCAATTACATTAGTAGGTATAAATTTGTTGAAAAAAAAAAAAAAATATATACATAGTGCCCGAAGCGAGACTCGAACCTGCGTCCCTGCGATTACTGGGCCCGAACGCTGCCGGGTGAGCCACGCGCCCTGCTCGACCTATGCAACTGCTTTAGTGCTTATCTAGCGCTCGGAAAACTTTGAAGTCGATTTTCTCGAGAATTTCTGAATATGGCATCGAACGGCTTTGGGAAATTATTGTTCGAGGCCTGAGCTTCACGTACCATAAGTGGGAAAAATTACAAAAATCCGATTGCCGTAGGGTCCCCTTGTGAGATTACGTCCTGTGAATTTCAGATTTTTTGTAGGCTTATTACAGTTGCAATAAAAAAGTGACCGAAAGTATGACAAAAACCCATGTTATTCAAATGGGAAAAAGTTCGTGGTCACAGGCACGACTTCTAGTTGAGCTAGAAGGCTGAAATTTGGTGAGGATTTTTATTTATTTATTTGGAATCGATCTGGGGGGTGTGCATTTTCAACTTCAAAAATCACCTTTTTAAGGACCACCCTAATCGACATGTTACTTGCTGGTCCTGCGAGCGATGGAGCTAGATCAGCAGTGGTGAGACGGCCTTTCTTCTTCTTAGCCTGGAGTAGACGAGTCCGAAGTATACTTGAGCACAGCTTTACGATCAACGGAAGTGGTCTGTCACCGCCAGCCTGTGTGCGGGATACTAAAATCTGGAGGGGACGATGTCGCTCTCCTCGATAGGGCACCCAATGGCAGACGCAACCTGCTTTACGACCCGACCAACAGACTCCAACGAACGAACCGACGGTAGTAGCGCAGTGCTAGCACTCAAAACTACCGAGCGGGAGGCTTGGGTTCAAATCCCCAGTGTGTCAGTGTTGACCTGAACGTCAATCCGCAAAATGTAAAACGGGTCACGCCGTTTACGCGCACTGGCAAGCTGGGGGTATGAGCTCAGTCCGGCTACACTCGGACAAGGTTTTTCGGCAGTTTTCCTTGTCCCTCGTGCGAATGCGGGTGTTTCTATCTCAACTGCCACTGCTAACTCTCCCCTCCCTTCCACATTTTCAAATGTATTTGAAATAAATAAAGTTATTTACATTTTTTTTTTACGAAGGGCAAGGAGCACCTGATATTATAATTTCAGCTTCATGGACGACCGTCGTGATGCATCTAAGCTCGGCTTGCTCTGAAAGTTGCGCCTTACGCAGTACCTCAATTTCACCACGAAGAGCAGTGTTATACTGCTCCAGCTGAGCTGTGCAGCTAGTGTTATCATCAACCTTGAGCGGGTTATTCAGTTCATCGAAACGAGAGTTGAGCAGGTGGTAGACCTCTTCAAGTGTGGGAACATGCAGTGGGTGAAGGTGGAGCGAAAGCACTATCGGGTAGGAAAGTGTCCAGAAACTGCTTTGAGGGCTGGGAGAAAACGAACCCAGATGTAGCTGCCGAGGTACTCTGCGAGACGTTTTGCTGGGGGGCTTTCAGTAGTAATTCCACCAGGGGAGGATTCAGACAGCAGGTCTTCTTTTTAGCGCGACCAAGATGGAAGTGAGCATTACAAGTGGTGCAGCGCAAAGCTTTCACCACCACAGAGCAGTTACATCCAAGGCACATCCGAACCGAATCCATGGCATAGGTAAGTAAACGTCCTTTGAAGTTGAAAAAATTTGGCATCTCGATGGTCGGCGACGACAAACAGGGCCGGGCGCTCAGCCGCGGATGGAAACCAGTTGACGAACAGCGCAGAGGAGCGGAAGACAGACCAATCAGAGACAGCCGAATCGGTTAAAAGTTGACGGTTAAAATTGCGCAGAGGCTGGAGCTCGATGTGAACACGTCACAGTGGTCCTGAAGAGTCATTAAATGCCTTGAAAATGTATCCAAAATCGGAATGTGGGATATGTTTCCAGGTCATTCATAGCTTTTAAATTCGAAAGAATCAATATCCTAGCTGCTCCTTTTCTCGAGAAATCGACATTTTCATGTTTTTAACGTGAATTCACGATTTACGTTCTGTATTTGTTTGGTATCGGTCAAATAATTGGAATGCATCCATGTATGAGTTTTATAAATACACATCCAGTCTAACCCAGGACCAACGTCGAGGACGTAGTGGAAAATATGGCTTTGTTTTAATTTTTTTCCATTTTTTCATGCAAATTTTCTGTAATATTTGGAATGTGTTGCGAAGTTTCATTCTTATTAACTCCATAGAGTAAAGGATTAATGGAGTACAAAATGGAATAATTAAATATGTAGAGAGGAAAATTCAAGAACGGCCTTCAGTAATTTTGAACCATATAACTTGTCGTCAATATTGTTTTCGTAACACCTGCATGGGAAGTTTGGCTCCGCGCACTGTAGAGGGTGCGCGAAATGGCTGATTCCCTTACCGGCCGAGAGCAGTGCCGGAATGTCCACATTCGGGCACTGTCCTCGGTCGGTAAGAGGATCAGCTATCTCGCACATTCTCCACAGTCCGCGAAGTCAGACTTTCCATATCAGGTTTTATACAAAAAACAGGATGTGGATCTCGTGCGGGTTGGCGATTCCTAATAGGCCAGGCAATAAAGATTTTTTCGTGACAAAAATAGTAGAAGAAAACCGCGAGTGGGGGGGTGTGTGGGGTGACCTGTGGATGTTTAGTGATAAGTTTTCGATACGCAAATATCATTACTTTTTTATTTTTGAATCAAAAACACCAAAAAAACGTTTTTTTTTGGTTTTTCGCTCGTAAAATCTGAACGAGTGGAGTTACGTTGACGCTATTAACAGACAAACTGTCGAGAATGAAAAGACAAACAAAATGAGCGCTTGTCCGACTCGGTCGGACCATTATTGATGGAGAAAAATGGGAAAAACCGGAAAAATTAGCGTTTTTTCCAAAATTCATAACTCCGCCATTTTTGAATTTGTAGCGCTCGCTTTCCGGCTGAGAGTAGTGATTGATAGGTATTTTAAGCGTGCAAAACCCAGACGTTGTCGGATAAATAGTTTTTGAGTAATTGAATTTTGAATTATTTCATGCACTATTTTTCGGAACGGCTGGATGCTCTGGAAGTTGTCCGATTTTGATTCGCAAAACGGATTTCGAAAAAAGAAGTATATTACTTTGCAACGTCAATCTTGATTTTCCGTTAAAATGTTGAAAAATAGGTGAAAAACACGTGCAAACATGACCGAAAACGGCCGAGCGCTCGAGCGCGGTCGAGTGGTGGGGGCAGCCGGGTGAGTCGGGCAAGTATACATACTACAAGCGTGCTGCGGCAGGCGTGTATACGCACTTCCCCGACTCGGCCGGCTACCCCCCACTACTCGACCGCGCTCAAGCGCTCGGCCGTTTTTGGTCATGTTTGCACGTGTTTTTCACCTATTTTTTAACATTTTAACGGAAAATCAAGATTGACATTGCAAAGTACTATACTTCTTTTTTCAAAATCCGTTTTGCGAATCAAAATCGGACAACTTCCAGAGCATCCAGCCGTCCCGAAAAATAGTGCATGAAATAATTCAAAATTCAATTACTCAAAAACTATTTATCCGACAATGTCTGGGTTTTGCACGCTTAAAATACCTATCAATCACTACTCTCAGCCGAAAAGCGAGCGCTACAAATTTAAAAATGGCGGAGTTATGAATTTTTGAAAAAACGCTCATTTTCCCGGTTTTTTCCATTTTCTCCGTTAATAATGGTCCGATCGAGTCGGACAAGCGCTCATTTTGTTCGTCTTTTCATTCTCGACAATTTGTCTGTTGAAAGCGTCAACGTAACTCCACTCGTTCAGATTTTACAAGCGAAAAACAAAAAAAAAAACGTTTTTTTGGTGTTTTTGATTTAAAAATAAAAAAAGTAATGATATTTGCGTGTCGAAAACTTATCACTAAACATCCACAGGTCACCCCACACACCCCCCCACGCGCGGTTTTCTTCTACTATTTTTGTCACGAAATGACTCTTTTTCTGCTCTATTGCCTGGCCTATAACTCGTGTGAATGCCGACCCTCGTCCGGAATCGCCAACTTCCCGCACTTGATGCATACTATTATTGTGTAACGAACCCAGAACTCCAAAAATTCACGATGGACTGATTCTCCACTTTGCTCAGACCAAAAGCCTAAGCCATTATTATGCTCTATAAATTGCAAACTTTCTTCAACATGTGTAAGAATGATGTGAATTTTCAGTGTGAGAGATTATCGATGCTCTTCAGAGCTTTATGTAATTCACACATGTGCTTATCTACTATAGTATACTATATAGGCTGGCGAGAGAAAGCCTCATTATGGCCAAAGAATTTGAAACTTGTTCCCAAAAACTATCACGGTGAAGCTTTTGAAGGTAACGCGTGCCGAAATTAGGCTCTTGACCGAAGCTGATAAACTGCAAAATCCACAAATATACGACACAGTTGGGCTTTTTACTATCTTGCCGTAAATAGCAGCTTTCAAAACAATGAACAAAATTGTGAATTGTTGTTTCACCTCGGGTAAAGTTAAGTTGTCATTAGACAAGCACATATGAGAATTACATAAAGCTCTGAACAGCATCGATAATCTCTCACAAACACTGAAAATTCACATCATTCTTACACATGTTGAAGAAAGTTTGCAATTTATAGAGCATAATAATGGCTTAGGCTTTTGGTCTGAGCAAAGTGGAGAATCAGTCCATCGTGAATTTTTTAAGTTCTGGGTTCGTTACAAAATAAACAATATAGACGACGAGTTATATGGTTCAAAATTGCTGAAGGCCGTTCTTGAATTTTCCTCTCTACATGTTTAATTATTCCATTTTGTACTCCATTAACCCTTTTACTCTATGCACTTAATAAGAATGAAACTTCACAACACATTCCAAATATTAAAGAAAATTTGCATGAAAAAATGGAAACAAATTAAAACAAGGCCATATTTACCACTATGTCCTCGACGTTGGTCCTGGGTTAGACTGGATGTGTATTTATAAAACTCATTCATGGATGCATTCCAATTATTTGACCGATACCAAACAAATACAGAACGTGAATCGTGAATTCACGTTAAAAACATGAAAATGTCGATTTCTCGAGAAAAGGAGCAGCTAGGATATTGATTCTTTCGAATTTGAAAGCTATGAATGACCTGGAAACATATCCCACATCCCGATTTTAGATACATTTTCAAGGCATTTAATGACTCTTCAGGACCACTGTGATACGTCTTACGTCGAAACGTCCCGTTAAGTCAGTTTATATGTGCATTGTAGAAATCTCGCTTCTGTTCGCAGGTGAGCTCATCCATTGGTACAATTTTCTTCAAATAAGAATCAACCAATCCGGCCAATTCTTGTAAATTTTTTATGAAGCAGTGAATGCAATTGGCATCTCCATTCATTTTGAATTTGGAGAGAGCATCATCGACGGTACAATGAACGTAATACGCAGCACTTTGTGGAATATGCTTTTCACATAATGTCTCGTTTTCCGTTGGCTCAAAGATACATTCGAGATCAGCGTACACAACGAATAATAATAATTACTAATAATAATTACTGCCATTACCTGCCATACCCGAGTGGGTATGTCCCCAGGAAGCTACCAAAAGCTTGTGCGGGGTGAGGGAGGGGATGGTCAGTAACCATCATTACGCGTCTGCAGCCGACTGAAGGCGTTCTATAGAAACACCCGCATTCGCACAGGGGGCAAGGAAAACTGCAGGGAACTTTTCCCGGGTGTAGCCAACCTCAGGAAACGATACCCACTTTTGCTGGCTGCAGGCTGCCGGTTTTCGGCGTGACGACCGAAGAACGGCGTGGCCTGTCTGACGATGAGTATTGGGATCGAACCCTTGATCCCCCGCTCCGTAGTTGCGTACGCTAGCCGCGCGGCTACCACGGTCGGTGGATTGATGAATGGTACGGATTCTTTAACTCTATGATTCCTAAACCTTAAAATTTTATCTTTCTCTTCTGGCAAGATCATTTTACATTTGTTTATATTGGCACAGTCTTACCTATGCTTTTTGAACGAAGATTGAATTTGGAAATGACATTAACATCTGTCACAAAATAATGTAGAACCGTAATGCTTCGAAACTTGTGAACTCAGCAACCTCGAGAGATTTTTAATCCAAGCAAAATGATATACTACCTGACCGTCATCGTTCGTACTACAACTATCGACCATGAGAAGGTGAATCGTAGATTCGTCCGATTTATTTTTGCTTAAGGACGTTCCCAAGGAAACACATTTTCTCACAATCTTTTTGAAAATTGACATATATATATATTTATTGATATCCTTCATATGTACGATAAGTTTCAATACCCCTTGCGGCACTAAGTTTGTAGATATTAGCTGTTGAAAATGGAAGTTTTGTTGAGACAGTTTGTTTTCACCTCGCATCTTACCGGCGCCTCTCGCCACGACCGAGGCGCCATCTAAGCGTTTTCTCAATACCTCTCACTCACATGTAAAATCATAAGAAAGATGACCTCGCTATTGGTATTCAAATAAATCCTTTTATTTCTCGTACATCCTGTGCGTAATTAATTTGCATCCACCCAATCCTAACAGGTTATGGGCCCAGGCAAATTATGCGAGAAATATTTTTGTTGTAAAAAGGATAAATGAGTGGGGAAAAACTCGAACAGTGAAAAGCCGAACATTGAGGTTATCTCCCTGCCCTCGTGCGATCGTGGAAAATATAACAGTGACAATGGAAGGCGAATTATCGAGAGTTAAGAAGCTGAAAAATGCTGAGAAGTGGGGTATCTGGAAATTCCAAGTAAGAGTGATCCTGAATTTACATGGAGGTTTAAAAGTTACGTTGGGAACGGAACAAAAACCGGCGGCGCCGACG
The DNA here is from genome assembly GCA_018257835.1 of Euura lappo. Lineage (NCBI taxonomy): Eukaryota > Metazoa > Arthropoda > Insecta > Hymenoptera > Tenthredinidae > Euura > Euura lappo. The sequence goes on along the minus strand of JAEUYN010002371.1, from coordinate 10,753 downwards.
ACGCCAATGAAAGAATGGGGCGGCGCGTACAGAGTACAAGAAAAACCTGGAAAATGGGAGAAAAACGACGCGTGAGCACAGAAGGTAATTGTCACGACGATCGGAGATCAGCCAACGCTGCACATAATTAACTGCGAATCGGCAGCTGAGATGTGGCAGAAACTCACTTCGATCTACGAAGCGAAATCCGAAGCGAGCGTGCACATGCTGCAGCAAACGTGGTACAGCGCAGCGAAGAATCCCTCCGACGACGTAGCGACACACATTGCCACACTCGAGGATATCGCGCACCGACTGAAGCTGATGGGTGAGGAAATACCCGATTCAATGGTCATAACTAAAATTCTTATGACTCTGCCCGAATGCTATCGGTCCTTTGTCAGTGGATGGCATCAAGTTCCAGCGAGAGAGCGTACGTTGGAAAATCTAAAAGCGAGACTCATGACGGAGGAATCTTGAAACACGTCGCGAGAGGATAAAAATGGAAATGCTCTCTCGACTGAAGCTCAGCGTGGGAAATCAAAAGGAGTAAGAGGCAAACGAGGTGGCACGTCAAGACAACCGACGAAGACAGGGAAATGCTTCGTATGCGGCGAGCCTGGACATTGGGCCAGAGACTGCTCTCAGCCACAGGGAGACGACAACAATCAGGGATCATCAGTAGAAGGGATATGATGGTTCTAACCCAAGATCCCTGTTACCGACCTGTTACCGACTGGTGGTTTGCATCCGTGCTATTTACCGACCGGGGGTAACTCTGTTTTACCTACAGTCGGTTCAGGTTTCACCGACCGATTAGCTCTGTTTTACCCTGGGATCATACTGTGTTACCTCGGAGTCGTTCTGTTTTACCCAAGGATCACACTGTTTTACCTAGGAATCACACTGTTTTACCTAGGGATCACACTGTCCTACCGACCGAGTAGCCCTGTTTTACCTCGAGAGCGTACTGTCGGGGGTGGCAGCGATCGAGCTTGGGTAAGGCAGACCACAAACGGCAGTCGATAAGGGCTCATTACCATCGATCGGAAGACTTTACCGACAATCGGCAATGCACGGAGGCAGAAACAGCAGTCGGTAAATCTGCCGATGGTCGGTTCGTTACCATCGATCGAAAGACTTTACCGGCAATCGGCTCGTTACCGTCGATCGAAAGACTTTACCGGCAATCGGTTCGTTACCATCGACCGAGAGAATTTACCTACAATCGACGTTCTCCTCAGGGGGAGGGGCAAAATCCCTCAAATTTACCGCACCAGAGCCCGCTGCTCGTTTCGCACACCCTCGTGACATTCTTGCTATGGGCCTTGTACCCACCCGCCTACCTGGCGCCATCATACCCCGCCCCCCTCAAAATATGGTCGTTCGTGGAAATGCGGTTGGTCTTCCATCCGGCATTCCTCACCGCAAAAAATACGATAAATCACCCTTTTTATTACCCCTGCCCACCTGTTGGCTCGTTAATTGATTTTTCAAGGTGGGTGGCCTTCTGCGAAATTTACGACAGCGGTTTTCAAACCTTTTTCCAAAGATCGGCGCCAGAGATACGAGGGGATGAAGACAGCCTCTACGATCTGACGTGGAATGTAGATCGATTTTCTTTAATTACCTGGCCCTTTTTTTATTACCCTTTTTTATTACCCCTGCTCACCTGTTAGTTGAACTTCAAAGGGGGCGGCAAGAAATTTACGGCAGCGGTTTCCCAGCCCCAAAAAACCTTTTTCCAAAGATCGGCGCATGGGATAAGCGCGCAACATCCACGCCCACCGCGAGGGTTCTACGGGGTTATAAAACCCCACTGACTCAACCCTTTAGATACAGTTTTTTCTCCAACGCTTAACCTGCCGGTCATCCGTGACGAGAATTCTACAAAAAACCGAATCTTTCAGCAAAAGACAGAAGGTAAATAAAATAATTCCATCATTATCATATGAACTCTTCATTTCTTTTCGAATAATTCTCTACGTTTCTTTCCACCCAGATCAAAGATAATGGACTTTGAAAAGATCAACAACGCCAGTCATGTGGAGGATTTTCCACCGACAAAGAAAATGGCTGAACTGGAAGTTGGAATGTACTACGGTGTGACCGAGCTCAAAATGGTTACCACAAAATTCGGTCCTAGTATTGTGGTAAACCTCGACGATGAATTCAACACCTTTCTACCAAAAAGGATTTGCAAAATACTGCATGAGGATACCGATCAATTCAATATGATGAGTATGGCTGCGGCGAAAAAGCGTCTCTATCTTCGTTACGCCGGTGGACCGTACAACAACTGTTCATTTTCTTACTCTAAATCACCAGAAAATGTGTAAAAACCATTCAAAACAAAATAAATGAAAAAAATGTATATGAGGATAAGCAAACGAACAACAATGATATTTATTAGCAATGCATTTTCGTTTCTAAAGTTGTAAAAAAATCGAGAGGGGTGAATAAAAAGATAATTAATCATATATATTGAATAAATTTTTATTTATCCATTCATTATTACACTCTAATTAATAATTAACTTAAACTAATTTTCTCACAACACCGCTGATCGGGTTGTAGTCTACGATGCGATCGTGTATAATCAGGCAATAAGCTGAAGTATTTGAGGGCATGATGGCACTAGTTTCAAATTCCAAACGAATATCCACCGGGCCGCTTTTCAACGATTCATTCTGTCTCGAGCAATCTATGGCCACGAGCGGTGCTTTGGTCAAAAATGTACTCCGCGAGAGCAGAGGTTCGGGTTCCTTGTCATAATATGCCGGTTGAAAGTTCGTGTACATATCATAGAGAATGGCGTATTGGCTTTTGCTAATATCGAGATTCATGCTAGCATAGGGATAGCACTGTGAGTTGAGATAAAGTTTCACATCTCTGATCTGGCAATGATCAAATTCGCTGGCATTTTTCTTCGCATCATTCCGCCGTCCGGTCTGGAAGCCCAGTATTACGTGTCTCGGTTTCTCCAGCTGCGTTGACGTTTTCACCACCCATATGTGTCTCGTTGTCTGTGGCAGCATCGGATACTCGTACATCTCCCAGGAGCGGAAACTCATAGATACGGCCGGATCAGCGGCGATGTAACTCAACAGCTTCAGCTTTTCATTATCCGCGAGTTTGATGTACGGTAGCAGCCATTCAATTTTTTCGATTGAAATTTTCGAGTAACCTCACAGTAAAATGGCCACCTCTCAATCTTCCGAGCCGACATATACAGTATTTTTTTCAACCGATTGAAATTACATACAGCGAAAAAGGAGTTCTTCTCGAGTTTAGTGTAACGCTCGCCAGTCGATGCAAAACTTTGGCATTACTTATCATCGGTATGGAGATAATTGTGGATCTGCAAGGCTTCATACAATGTGACAGCACATTCGTGGTCAAGGAACACGGGTCGATTGGAATTCAGCGAAACGAAAAAAATATACAATTGCTGACATGCATCTTATTCAAACCACCCTGCGAGTTGAACAAGTTGAATGTTAAAACCAGAGTGGCCAATGCTTGGTTGACGCGTAATTTTCATGGTTTCCCATGGTGTGCCGGAGAGATACCCTATGATTGTGTGAGAACCGTGCTTGAAAAAATTGTCGAGCCCGCGTGTTATATCTATGTGAAGGGACTGCAGAAAAAAAAGTGGCTTCAAAGCGTCATCGAAGGTTTGGGAAAAACGGTTATTAATCTAGAAGATCTAGACTGCCCCAAAGTAGACGATCGAAAAGCAGCTCATTGTTGGTATCATCACTATCACAGGAATATTCAGAGGTATCACTGCGCTTTTGAAAATGTTCAACGATTGAAAGATTGGTATCTCAAAAAGTGTATTAGCTCCCACAAAAAATCCTGGTTCTTGTACATTCAGCTCGGAAGCTTGAAACTGATGAGAACCGAAGATTTGGTCTGTTTTGATAGACAATGGTTCATTGCAAACGCATCATACATAATTGATGATCTCTGGGATCGATTGCCAGAAAGTATGAAAATGGATAAAGATATTGCTGATTGTCGGATTTGTCGACGGCACTACAACTCAGCTGATCAGTTTGACGGTCCTATACCAATGATTAAAGACTGCCAACAGTGTAAATCGCTGGAATTCACTCAAACTTGGGGTGACGAAATTGTGGGGATTCGAAGGAAATTGACATTTGATTGAATACATGATATACATTTTAAGAAAAGAGTGATTTAATGGTAAACATATTTCGAAAAAAACATCAATTATACAATAATTTTCTCGAAATGTTAGTATACATATATGATAATAATAATAATAATAATAATAATAATAATAATAATAATAATAATAATAATAATAATAATACGTTGAAAAGATGTATTAAGAAAAAAAAACGACAACTATGTAGCAATTATCGCTATATTATAATCAAAATTGTAATACTAAGTTCTATCTGCAGAAACCTTCTTCCAAAGATCGGCGCCTGGGACAAGCGCGCAGCATCCCCGCCCACCGCGAGGGTTCTATAAAACCCCCGCCGGTCCATCCCTTTAGATACAGTTTTTTCTCCAATGCTCAACTTGCCGGTCATCCGTGACGAGAATTCTACAAATTCTTCAGCACGCGATGTCTAACATTAAATTAATTCCATGCAAACCATATCCTCGATTTGATTCAAGAGTAAATAGTCGTCATGAATGGGAACGAACCGAACGATTCATCGCAACGTCCAAGTTAGAGTATTCGGAGAAAAAACCCATTTCGGTTTTGGAAAGCGAATTGAAACGAATTGGCTACGATCGTGAACATCATTACTCGTACACTTTTAAATTTAGAAAAAGTTCTCGGGGATATTCCGCTGACGTTCGTCATATTTACATCGTTGAGCTTGACAATTGGTTCTCGTACATATAAGTGCCCTCGTTATCCGAAGCAGTTCCTGGAATAACCGTCAACGGGGCTGCAAGAAATTTACGACAGCGATTTCCCCGCCCCCAAAATTCACCTCACCCCCTCCAGCTGCAGCCAAATGTATATAAATCCAGAGTTTCCGAGATGAGGCCTCTCAAGTTCTTCAACTTCGCATCAAGTGTAACCTCGGACGAGTAACCTCACAGTAAAATGGCCACCTCTCAATCTTCCGAGCCGATGGGTAACCCGAGCCGCAGCTTCAAATCATTCACCAGAGCGATGAGGAAGTCCGAGAATCACCTGCTTCTCGCGACAACATACGGGCTGAATAATTCATCGACGAAGAGGATAGTAGTGGGACTTGCTCTACGTCTAAACGATAAGTTCGAGCCTGTGATCAGATTAATTGGTGACTCGTATGGGGGGATCCGTTTGAGGGCGTCAACGTGGTCCAAACTAGAGGACCAATTTGATCTCATCAGAACTTATTTCGCTTTCGACGTCAACGATGGCTCGCAGTGGTCCCTCGAGGACATTGATGTTGACGAACACTGCAGAGTTTGCTTCTTTACAACGGCGCACAACCAGCGAGCGATTAGATTCATCGTTCCCAACGATCGGGAATCGCAAGATGCCCAACCACGGCCAAAGAAGACCAGGCTGCTCCAACCCTCGATTGTTATGCTGAAGCCTGCGTTTGAGGGCCTGAAAGCGGTATACACCTGTGTGGGTGAGCGGGTGCACAGGCTGAGAGGATTGAACGCGGATGTCAATAGCTGCAGGGATCTGTACATCGATCACGTTGCAGCGGCCGTGAGACTAACGGGGGATTACTCTCTTCATGGAATCGGGCAAACGGTATCCGAGGTGTACGGTGCCGCTAGAGAGGGCATCGCACGCACATATCCTGACCCTGTCTTCGTAACACAGTATCTGGATATTATGCTTCTGGAGCTAACCAGCCTGCTCCCAACGTACATTACCGCCAGAGCCAAGCAGCTCGTGGAGCAGATGTAATCGGCGAACCAATTATTTCCTCGACTTTCTGTATTTTCAATAAAAAAATTATATCAAATACATATTCACCCTGTTTTATTACGCCACCCAATTCAAGCCAAATAATGATAATTATAATAATATGATAATTTTTATGTGACCGATGCTTGTGTCACTTTGCGGTGCAAAGTAGCTTTGACAAGCATGGAGGTGATTGCACGCGTTTGAACAAGGTGCGAATGCTTTTCTCGGAGAAAAATATATAGCTGTGCCGATGGACGTTTGTCGCTACGGCGATTTCAGCATAGTTTTTCTTGTCCTCGGTCTTGAGGATGGTGGTGTCGGGTGACTTTTTGAACAATAATTCAAGCAATCCAGGCGTTGCTTTGTACTTTTTACCGCCAACGTGCACCTGACTCGTGTCAAAGCTAATTTTCGAATCACCAATCTTCAATCCCTGCACCAGCTGTCGGACGCCATATTTCTCATCCAACTCCGATCGATGGTCCGTCTCGAACATTTTCAAATACCGCCACACGGAATCCGTCGATTTCGGCTTTCTTATCGGTGTACTTGTGGTGGGCATATTACGTGCTACAATTGTTTTGTCCCCATCGTCGTCGTCGTCGTCGTCGTCGTCGTCGTCGTCGTCGTCGTCATCGTCGCCGTTTGCATTCTGATCGTCCTCAATAATAAATCAGACATTTGATGAAAAAATATGTATCTTTTAATGACAATAAAATGAATATCATGCATACATCTTGTTTTCTTGTACATATTACACACAACCTAGGGTATAGTCTTAAATCTAGTTTGTACAATGAAGTTTTACTTTTTTTCGAAAAGTTTCAGAAAGTTTCAGAAATTTCAACAAGTTTTTTCAAGTTTTTTCAAGTTTTTTCAAGTTTTTTCAAGTTTTTTCAAGTTTTTCCGAATTCTCCTATACCTTACACATGTAAATACGGATGCTACGATTCGTCTTTCAAAACTTGAAAAAACTTGAAAAAACTTGAAAAAAGTTGAAAAAAGTTGAAAAAACTTGAAATTTCTGAAACTTTTCGGGAAAGACCTCAAGCATCAAGACACTCGACGAATCGCTGAACAGATGGAAGAAGAGGTCATACATTTGTATGGAAGACATTCACCATACAGCGGAAAAACTGAATAGGCCAGCGGGACTTCCTGAATCTCACGTCTGGTGGTTTCGGTCGTTTCATCGCAAACGAACTACATAGACCCGCTCGACGTAATTACCCCCTTCAAAGTCAACGATAAAGTTCGAATAAGCAAGTACAAAAATGTTTTCGACAAAGGGTATACCCCCGAAAGGACGACTGAAATATTTACCGTGAGTAAGGTAAAGAACACTAACCCACCTACGTACAAGCTCACCGATTACCAGATTACCACCGATCAACCCATCTCTGGCGGTTTCCACGAGGAAGAACTGACCAAAGTCGAATATACCCGGATGGTTATCTAGTGGAGAAAGTATTACGCTCGATGGGAAATAAACTGTACGTGAAATGGTTGGGATTCGATAGTTCACACAATAGTTGGATAAATAAATCAGATATTTGATTAACAAGGCAAAAAAATTATTTTTTTTACTGAAAAAAACAATAAAAAACATGTATTTTCGCCAAACGAAAAAAACATATGTATATCATAATATTTGTTCCTCTATGTACAACCAGAAAAAACAATACCTCAATCCATATATTAGTCGAAAGAATTATTATTATCATAAATTCAAAAATTACACTTTATTTACATACGAACTTCTGATTTTTCAAAATTTGGGGATTTTTTTTCTTTGATTTTTGAAAAAAATCTTCAAAAATCTAGAAAAAACTTAAAATCTTGAAAAAAAGAAAAAAATCTTAGAATTTCCATTCTTTTCAATCTTAAATAAATTCCGATATTAACAAAAAACAGCTTGATAAATATACAACTATAATACTAAATATATATGCATACATGTTCAATAAATGAATAAATATCAATAACTTTATAAAAACTAGAGAAAAAAATCACGCGCGCAGGTGCGATTTTGAGATTTTGAGATTTGAGACTTGGAGCCGTGAGACTTGGAGACTTTGAGACGTGAGACTTTGAGACATGAGACTTTGAGGCGTGAGACTTTGAGACATGAGACTTTGAGCCGTGAGACTTTGAGACATGAGACTTTGAGACGTGAGACTTTGAGACGTGAGACTTTGATACGTGAGACTTTGAGATCGATCACAAATACTTTACATTACCCGTCCGGTTGCTAAGACAATGCGCTCTCGTGGTAAAACAGGGTTGCTCTGTCGGTAAGACAGGACGATCCTGGGGATAAAACAGGACTGCTCGGTCCATCAAACAGACCACCGACATCACCGACTGTAGGTAAAACAGATCACCCACATTATCGACTGTAGGTGAAACAGACCCAGCTCGGTCGGTAACCTTGGGGTTTCCAGAAGGCGCAGTCCGATAACACCTCATAATCGGGTCATTTAGCTTCCATTTCGATATTTTTACCAGAAAGTTCCGGGGAGTTGAAGAAATTTCAACTTTTTTCAGTTTTTTCAACTTTTTTCAACTTTTTTCAGGTTTTTTAAAATTACCCATACCTTATACATGTAAATACGGATGCTGCGATTTGTCTTTCATAACTGTGAAAAATTATTTGATCTATTTGATCTATATTATTTGGTCTATTTGATCATGTGAATTTACACAAGGAGCAATGTCTTATTGTCAGCAAGAAGCATGAGATGCGCACCATTATGCAAAACAAACTCGCCCTCAGCTGGCGTGACGACAAAAGAGTCCTAATACCTGGCGAAACGGATACTCTCCCCTGGGGTTTTCAGACTGCGTGCTAATTACTTACCCCGACAAAGATAATTCGGCCTCTACCCCCAAGACAACCGCCACATCTCAATTCTTAAATGTCAATTCTCAAATGTCAATTCTCAAATGTCAATTCTCAATTCTCAATTCTCAATTCACAATTTAGATTTTTCCCCACGTAGTTTCGAAAAGTTTCGAAAAGTTTCGGAAATTTCAAGTTTTTCTCGAAAAGTTTCGGAAATTTCAAGTTTTTTCAAGTTTTTTCAACTTTTTTCAAGTTTTTTCAAGTTTTTTCAAGTTTTTTCAAGTTTTGAAAGACGAATCGTAGCATCCGTATTTACATGTGTAAGGTATAGGAGAATTCGGAAAAACTTGAAAAAACTTGAAAAAACTTGAAAAAACTTGAAAAAACTTGAAAAAAGTTGAAATTTCTGAAACTTTCTGAAACTTTTCGAAAAAAAGTAAAACTTCATTGTACAAACTAGATTTAAGACTATACCCTAGGTTGTGTGTAATATGTACAAAGAGATACCCCATAGTGCGCCTTCTGGAAACCACAAGGTTACCGACCGAGCTGGGTCTGTTTCACCTACAGTCGATAATGTGGGTGATCTGTTTTACCTACAGTCGGTGATGTCGGTGGTCTGTTTAATGGACCGAGCAGTCCTGTTTTATCCCCAGGATCGTCCTGTCTTACCGACAGAGCAACTCTGTTTTACCACGAGAGCGCATTGTCTTAGCAACCGGACGGGTAATGTAAAGTATTTGTGATCGATCTCAAAGTCTCACGTATCAAAGTCTCACGTCTCAAAGTCTCACGTCTCAAAGTCTCATGTCTCAAAGTCTCACGGCTCAAAGTCTCATGTCTCAAAGTCTCACGCCTCAAAGTCTCATGTCTCAAAGTCTCACGTCTCAAAGTCTCCAAGTCTCACGGCTCCAAGTCTCAAATCTCAAAATCTCAAAATCGCACCTGCGCGCGTGATTTTTTTTCTCTAGTTTTTATAAAGTTATTGATATTTATTCATTTATTGAACATGTATGCATATATATATTTAGTATTATAGTTGTATATTTATCAAGCTGTTTTTTGTTAATATCGGAATTAATTTAAGATTGAAAAGAATGGAAATTCTAAGATTTTTTTCTTTTTTTCAAGATTTTAAGTTTTTTCTAGATTTTTGAAGATTTTTTTCAAAAATCAAAGAAAAAAAATCCCCAAATTTTGAAAAATCAGAAGTTCGTATGTAAATAAAGTGTAATTTTTGAATTTATGATAATAATAATTCTTTCGACTAATATATGGATTGAGGTATTGTTTTTTCTGGTTGTACATAGAGGAACAAATATTATGATATACATATGTTTTTTTCGTTTGGCGAAAATACATGTTTTTTATTGTTTTTTTCAGTAAAAAAAATAATTTTTTTGCCTTGTTAATCAAATATCTGATTTATTTATCCAACTATTGTGTGAACTATCGAATCCCAACCATTTCACGTACAGTTTATTTCCCATCGAGCGTAATACTTTCTCCACTAGATAACCATCCGGGTATATTCGACTTTGGTCAGTTCTTCCTCGTGGAAACCGCCAGAGATGGGTTGATCGGTGGTAATCTGGTAATCGGTGAGCTTGTACGTAGGTGGGTTAGTGTTCTTTACCTCACTCACGGTAAATATTTCAGTCGTCCTTTCGGGGGTATACCCTTTGTCGAAAACATTTTTGTACTTGCTTATTCGAACTTTATCGTTGACTTTGAAGGGGGTAATGACGTCGAGCGGGTCTATGTAGTTCGTTTGCGATGAAACGACCGAAACCACCAGACGTGAGATTCAGGAAGTCCCGCTGGCCTATTCAGTTTTTCCGCTGTATGGTGAATGTCTTCCATACAAATGTATGGCCTCTTCTTCCATCTGTTCAGCGATTCGTCGAGTGTCTTGATGCTTGAGGTCTTTCCCGAAAAGTTTCAGAAATTTCAAGTTTTTTCAACTTTTTTCAACTTTTTTCAAGTTTTTTCAAGTTTTTTCAAGTTTTGAAAGACGAATC
>JAEUYN010000238.1:0-37457 GCA_018257835.1 Euura lappo | reverse complement strand
GAGCTTGTTTTAGACCGTATAATGGTCTCTCAAGCTTACACACAACACGCTTCACTGCACTGTCCTCTTCAGCTTCATCTTCCACGATGAGTCCTTCCGGCACCTCCATGTAGATCGTTTCTCTCAGCTCTCCGTTCAGGAATGCTGACTGTACATCGAACTGCGTTATCTCCAAGTCCTCCTGCGCTATTGTTGCTAGTAGAACTCGCAATGAGTCATACCTGACGACCGGAGAAAACGTTTCGTGATAATCTACTCCGTGCTCTTGTCGGAAGCCTCGTGCACACAGCCTTGCCTTGTGGCGGACTGGTTTTCCTTCGGAGTCTGTCTTTATTTTAAAGACCCATTTTGAGTCGATAGTTTTCTGCGACTCCTCCCTCGGCACGAGTGTCCAGGTGCGGCTGTGTTCTAGAGCGTCCAGCTCTTCCGTGATGGCTCTTGCCCACTGCGTGGCATCTTGTCCAGTCATTGCTTCGTGAAAGGTCTGTGGAGTAATATACTCAGCTACGGCCACTTCATACCTTGCAGGAAGTCTCAATGTCCTTCGATCTCTGAGGATACGTGGTTCTTCCTGAGGTAGTCTCGCCTCATCTTCCACGTTCTCGTCGATGCCTCTCGCACCTACTTCCTCGTCCTCGTGAGCCTCATCTTCTTCAGAGACGTCATCTTCCGCTTCTTCTTCCAGCCTGTTTTCTGGAATTGCAACAACAAACTCGTTATTTTCCTCAGTTTGATCAAGCGGACTTGTCACCTTTCCGATTCGTTCGCGGAAAGTAACATTTCGCGTGACACTGATTCGCTTCGACACAGGATCGTACACCCGATAGTTCGCGGAATCACCTTCATAGCCGACAAGAATTGTTTTTCGCGCACGCACATCGAACTTTCGCGTAAACTGTTTCGGTATATGCACGAATGCTTCCGAGCCGAAGATTCGCAGGTGTTGTAGGTCCGGAGCCTTACCAACCCACATCTCGTAGGGTGTTACTTTGCTCTTTTCCCACACCGTTCTATTAAGCACGTATACCGCAGTTTTCACCGCCTCTTCCCAGAAGCTGACTGGGAGACTTCGCGTGTATCATCGTTCGCGCACTCTCGACTATCGTACGGTTATCGCGTTCGATACGCCCGTTTTGTTCCGGAGTATACGGTGCACTGTTTTCCATTTTTATCCCGCGCGATTTTAGGTACTCAGTCATGTCGTCGTTTATGTATTCGCCACCATTATCTGACTTGAGTGTCTTCATTTGCCGTCCGAACTTATTGGAAATTAACTTTTCAAATTCCTTGAATTTCTCGAAGACATCAGACTTATGTCTTAGGAAATATACATGACGGTAACCGCTCGCGTCATCTTTAAACGTAAGAAAGTACTTGTTTCGACTGAGTGATTCGACTGACATGTCCCCGCACACATCCGTGTGTATCACTTCACCCGGCACTGTCGGCACTTTGTCTACTTTCTTTTTAAAGGGCAATCTGTGAGTTTTTCCAAACTTACACGGTTCGCAGAAAATGTCACTTTTGTCCGTTAACGTTACACCATTAACTAGTCCTTTATTCACGAGCTCGCGAATCGCACGCTGACCCACGTGACCAAGGCGTTCGTGCCAAACGCTCAAATTCGTTGATGAGACGTTTGCCTGCACGTCGTTCCCGGGTTTCACGACTTTAAAGAACATTCGATAAATGTCATTTTCTTGTTTTGCGCCTGACGCGATCACTTTGTTGTTACGTATTATGTCTACACTGTTTCCACAAAATCTGACTTCGAGTCCTTTATTCGTACAGACACCGACTGAGAACAAATTCTTCCTTAGTTTTGGGACGTGAAGGACGTTATCGATGCGTGCATCTCGCCACACACCGTCGATCAGTTTCTTGATGATAACTGTTCCTTCGCCGGCAATATCGCACGCTCCGTCGTCGCCGAGTGCGATGGTGTCGCCGTTCCTGTTAACACGGTAGTCGATAAGCCACTCCCGTCGATAAGTTAGGTGTCTGGATGCGCCGCTGTCGAACAGCCACGCGTCGTTCTGACTCATTGCCATGAGATCCGTCTGTTGTTTACTCATGGCCTCTGCTCGTTCGTTCGAACCACTTTTAGTCTTTGTTTTTACTTCACTGTTCGCTACGAATGCGCAATCACTTGAGTCATCTTCACCACCTTTCTTCTTTTGACGCTCATTTCTGCACGTTCTTGCGTAATGTCCCATCTCGTGACATCTATAGCATTCAACGTCCTTTTTATTTTTCTTTGCAGGCTTCTTCTTCGACTGCCGGTTGTTTTTCGTTGCCGCCAACGCACTCGCTGCGTTGTTGTCGTTCATCGTGAGTCGCATGTCCTCGCGTATCAGCCTCTCCTGGAGATTATCCATTGTTTGACGAGCTGGGTCAACACTATCCCAGGCTGTTTGTAGATTGCTGAACTTGGAGGTCAAGCTCGACAACACTTTTGCCATGACGACGGTATCGGACAATTCCTGTCCAAGGTCGCGTAACTGCCCTGCCAAATTTTGAATATTTGTCACGTGCTGTACCGCTGTGTCGCTCGTGCTCATTTGATGCGCGTAGAACTTCTGGAGAAGTCCCAACTTATTAGACTCAGACTTTTGCTCGTGTATGAGGCTTAATTTGTCCCACATTTCTTTAGCACTTTCACAGGTTAGCACGGGCTGCAGTTGTACATCCTCGATCGACGAAGAGATCAGCACCATGGCTTTCGCGTTGTCGCGCACCCACTGTTTTACTGCGAACTTCATCTGGAACTTCCATGATTGATAGTTTGAGCCATCAAATCTCTTGATGCTCCTTGCTGAGATTGCTTCAGCCATTCCGGATACAAATCACTTGTACCGGCACGTGTTAGCTCCGCACTTTCTCTTTGCCAAGATGGCCACTTTCTTGCCTCGTGTCTCGCACACGGTCTTTTAAGAAAACAACTGTTCTACCACTTCCCACTTGGGTCAACTGGGCCCATAACCTGTTAGAGTTTGTCAGTTTATTGGAGTGGGATGTAGGTGGTTGCATTCAATCAAGAAAGTATTTAGAAAGAAGTAACACGTATATTTATTGAATAATAGTCAAACGACTGCCATGCGTGGCTACAGTCTGAGTAGAACTAACTTATCGTGCGCGTACCGCTCTACTAGGCTGCGCGTGCGCATGTGACCGACAGGCAGCGTGCCTGTACAGCCCGAAGCATTAATAACGTCAGTGTACATTAGAACGTGCCAAACTTGCTTCAACAGACCACTATGGGCAACATCAGCATTCCCGTTTGAAAATGGTATATTTTACCATAAAAAGAATGTCAGGGGGCCGAAAGGCGTGGGCCATCAAATTGCGAAAAAATGGTTGAAGAAAACTGGGTTTCTGTCATTTGGTATTGACGAGTCAACAACATCTACGGTTTGCAAAAATTACTGTAGAAAGTTGTTCGAACACGAACGGCTTCGAAATTGTTTACAGCTTACCAGAGACCTCGTACTCATTGGTAGAGCTCGAGTACTTGAAAGTGTGGAAAGGAAAATGAAAGAATACTTGAATAATGAGAATATAACGATACAAATTTTCAACAAATGTCTTTATCGAGGCACGGTAATTCACTCCAAGGAATATTCTCGTGCAAAAAAAACTGACGACACGCATATTTTATTACATTCTCAAGAAGTCATTCATATTCATCATCTCGTGGTAGTCGGAGGGAAATGCTACATTTACGGACGCCATGTAAAAACTTCTCCATTTGCCGTTGGCAAAGTGCAGTTGGACCATATCCACGAAGTTTGCAATGATTATGAAGAAAACATAGTAGTGAAAAACATCAAAAACTTCAAGGAGAAAGTGATACATGTTGATTTAGGAACGAAAGCTTAAGTCTGTTTTTTTCCATGCTTCATAAGTATCAACTAACGTGTTACGCTTTCAATCGGCCGGAGGAAAAAGTATCTTTGATTCAAGGTATTTTTAATTTAAAAAGCGTTTTCATTTGCATAGTATTGCTATTATTGTTAGTTATCTTTCTTTATATTCACGACAATCAGTCGGTATTATGTCAAGAAGATTTCGACGGACTGTATTCCTTTGATGATTTCATAATATTGTTTATTTTCTGAGCTGTGCTAGACCAGGATGACCGAAAGAAGTACTATCGCGCTGCAGTATAATCAATCTACTCGGATCCTACTTTCTGAGACTTGTGTACTCATTTATGTTGCGTTTAATAAAATGATAATTGATCCTTCTAAAAAACCCTGAAATATGCGATTCTTGAGCTCAACTAAATCAAGTCATGTTTGATTATACAAATTTGAACGTCACTGATTGTTATTGAGTACGTCTTTACGAAGTACAAATTTAAAATAATCGAAGAGTCAAGCCTTAGAAATACAAAATATAGAAAGTTCAAAATTGCGAAAATCGTAATCGTTTGTGAAATCGTATCCATCTCCATGAATCAAGCATATTCGCGTCTTTCTGATCAAATATCGGTCTGAGTAATTATGAAAACAGCCCTTGTTGACGATTCCGATAGAAAATGATCTAAAGGATCGGCAAAAACGCGACACACGTTTTAAGCATTTTCTCAACGTTGTCTATTCTGACCTTTCGGTATTATGACCCATTCTAGATTTTGACCGTTCTACTTTTTCACTGTTCGCTTACAAAAAAAATCGGACTTTTGAACTTTCGGTATATTGGCCTCTCGTAGATTTGACTTCTTATAGCTTTGGAACCGTCGATATTCCGACACATTCGATATTTTGCAGTTTTGCCCAATATGAAAATTTTATTTCGCATATAAATCGGTATCGAACTTTGGGAATTCGTAATTCTTCTCTTTATTTATTTCGGCCTATCCTTATTATGCCCCATTCTACATTTCGAACCGTTGTTAATTTCACTTTTCGACATTTCGGCCGTTATATTTTGTGGTCGTTCGGAATTTCTACCAGCACCCTTTGTTTCTATATACCTACGTTGATTTTTAAAATGATAATTCTCCTTCACTTTCGCGTGCAATGTATACTTTGGTACTAGTCAGTTTTATTTCGCATTCTCATTTATAACTTTGATTATTCCGGGACTATATATCTATTATAATCATAATGATAGTCGCTTATGAACGACTGTAGTTTCTCAATTTTTCAACTGGTATTTACAGGGGCGGTTTCAGGCCGAAAACATGGAAAAAATCGATGATAATAATATCAACGGCGAAAATGGTGAACGAAGTGACTCCTCACTTCAACAGGTGATAATAATACGTAGCATTTTTCGAATCATAAATATAAAACCAATGACTTTCTATTTTTTGAATCGTAACATAATATTTTTTCAGAAGTCAACGGATCCCGGAAAATCGGATGCTATTAACGATCAGTCGAATCTTTCGACAGAGGTGAAGATAATACTTATAATCCTCGATACATGGATTGGTAACAATTTCCCATACAATTAGATGAGGTTATCTTTATCTTACTGATTTTTCCGTTTTTAGCGTCAATCACATGATAGTAAGGGCACCAAGATACAAAAGAAAAAAGGAAAAGAAAATGTAGGTATATCATGAAATACTTGTGTATTATAGACTCGAATGAGTATTTTCGTTCCACTTGCCCGCAAATTCGGCATTACGCGTCCGTTTTCCGACCGGATAAGGTAGGTTTTTAAGAGCATGCTCCAGTCAGCAGTTTCCGTATTTAAAAAATGATGAAGCCTGATATGAACGGGGGGGTGTTTAATGGGTTCCCTAGACGATTTGTATTAAATTGGTAGCTGGCATGAACGTGTATCTCACCAAAATCGAGTAAAATAAGGGTTTTTTGTGTCGCGAAGCGTGGGACTGCCACTAGTTTTCACTGATATCACGGACTACGCATCACAAGGGTGGAAACGAACTATCAAGCGCCCTCAGGAATATAATTCCACTCACATATATCGCAAAACTTGTTCACTTCACTCAACGATGAAGCCTCAGAATTGTTTCCAGAAAAAGACTGTAATTGTTGGTATAAAGCAGGGGCCGCGGCCATGTTGGATCGTTTGGCGTCGCGTGTCGGGCCCGTCAGCGCTCCTTTTTCGACGCGCGGGCGCACCGGGAACCAAGCTTACAGTTGTTGCCAACCTTCGTCTCGCGGTCCTGCGTTTCACGAACCGCCGTTCCTTGTTCAGCGCTATGACAGCTGAGCGGGAATTCAAACGGAAATAATTCGGAATAATAATAGTTATAACAAATGTAAGATATGTATAAGTTGTAAAAATTTGTAAATTAGTCTAATTGTAAGTAGTAATGTATTCGATGAAGTTATGGAGACGGAAACCATGTAACCCCGAGGGGAACATTAAATAAACATACATAAACATACATAAACATACATAATAATTATAATAATGCATTGTTATTATTATCATTATTATGTATGTATGTATGTATGTATGTTTATTTAATGTTCCCCTTGGGGTTACATGACTTCACATTTCCTTAACTTCTATTCTTAACACATTACTTACATTATTTTACATTTCTTTATACATTCGCTTAATATTACTCTTATTTACTATTTTTCCTTATCACGATCTTTGGTCTTTTCTTTGGTTTTTGCTTTTTGCTTTGCTTTTTTTTTATTTGCCTTTATGCCACCACTTGCCTCTTTTCTACCTTGCCCTCTTTTGTTTCTCTTTGCCCTTGCTCATGTTCCTTTCTTTACTCGTTTGCCTTGTTTATGCCCGCGCTTGCCCATTTTATTCTTTACTTAGTTTTTACTTCACTTCCTTTCATTCATCCACGCATCCATTAACCTCTTATGTCTTACAATTAGTCTACTGCCTTCATTCGCTGACTCCCGTTTCCCATTCTCTCCTTTCGTTCCTCGCTTTCCATTCTCTTACACCTTCAATTTCCCTCATCCACACCTCTCCTTCCCCCTCCTGTCCAAGCAGTTGCCCCACCTTTTCCTGCCAGCTTTCACTTTTATCCCTTCCTCCCATGCACCCTTCCCATACGTGCTCCCACGTCTCCTCTTCCATTTCACATAGCCTGCACAACCTGTTTTCTTCCTCTTCCCAGTACTTCGCTTCTCTCACTTCCCCCCCTAGTCTAAACCTCGCTACCCTTTGCCATCTACTCTCTCCCCATCCCTTTCTCAGGTATTCTGGCACACCGTCGCTCTTTATTCCTTTGTACCATTTGTTGTATCTCGAGCCCCAAATTTTTTCCCATCTTTCTTCTCTTTGCTTCTCTTGGTCCCTTCTTTCTATTTCCTCATACCCAATTCTTTGCTCCACCCTCCCGTCGTTTGGCTCATGGTCCCCTATTTCCCACATGTTCATGAATTTTTTCCTATCCTCTTCCCACCCCGATATAGCTGCTCCCCTTCGTTTTCTCTCTTTTACTTCCTCCCAGCACTTTCTCGCCAGTTCGCTTCCTTTTCCTTCTTCCAGCCTTCTTTCGAAATTCCATGCCCTTTTTCCTGCCTTTGTCCTCAGTTTTGCTCTCATTAGCTCCTCCCTTACCATATATCCTGGCGTTCTCCAGTCTACCCCCAACGTCCATCTTATATATCTTTCCTGCAACGCTTCCATTCCATTCCATTCCCTCCACCCCCATATCTCCGCTGCGTACTCCGCTACTGTCCACACGAGTCTGTCGAACAGCCACAATCTCCTCTCCCAGTCTTTTGCAAATCTTCTCTTTCCTATACCCCATACCTGCTTCATCACCACGCCAGCTTTCCTTACTCTGTCTCTCACATGCGCTTCCTGCCCTCCGTTTTTCATTATCACATATCCCAGGTACTTAAATTCCTTCACCTCCTCGATCTTCTCTCCTTTCCAGTTCCATTCCATTCCCCTTTTTCTTCCTCCTCCTTTTCTGCATCTCATTATCTTGGTCTTTTTCGCGTTCAGTGTTAGATTCTTTTTTTCTAGATATCTCTCCAATCTCCTTATCAGTATCTTCATTCCTTCTTCGTTTTCCGCCATCAGTGCCACGTCATCTGCGTATGCTAGCGTGTACACCCTTCCTCTTCCTAGCTTCACCCCTGCCGCCTCCCCCGCTCCGCTCATCTCCTCTTCCATGTCTGCTATTAGCAGATTAAATAAGAATGAGCTCAGCGGGCATCCTTGTCTAACTCCCCTCACTGTCCAGAATTCCTCACCCACCTCTCCTCCTACTTTCACTCTGTTTTTTGTTTCATTATAAATCTCTTTCACTCTCCTTACTAGTTCCATCCTCACACCCCTCCCTCTCATTGCTTCCCAAAGCACCCCTCTGTTTACCGAGTCAAATGCCGCTTTCAGGTCAATAAACATGACTACCATCTTTCCCTTCTTCCTATTTATTCTCCTGTTGATCAGGTGATTCAATACAAAGATGTTATCCACCGTTCCCATGCCTTTTCTAAACCCTGTCTGGTTATGGGGTATCATCCTGTCTCTCTCCATCTCCTCTTCTAGCCGCCCGGCCAATACTGACGCATATATTTTATATAGTGTCGGCATTAGTGTTACCCCTCTATAGTCCTCTGCTTTTTTCCCTCCCTGATTCTTGACTATCGGCACGATCCATCCTTCCTTCCACACTTCCGGGAACCCTGCCCCTTTCCAGACTTTGTTGCAGATCTTCCATACCCACTCCTCCACCTCTTGTCCTCCGTATCTCCATATTTCGTTTACTATTTCATCTCCCCCGGGTGCCTTCTTGTCTTTTAGCTTCGCTATTGCCTTTCTTATTTCTTCTCTGCTTATTTCTGGCTCTTGGTCTTCTTCCCTTTTTTCATTCTCTCTCCCCTCGCTCTCTATTTGCTCCACCCCTCCTAACAGCTTCATGAAGTGTGCTTTCCATTCTTTTTCTTCTATTCCTTCCTCTACTCTGCGCTCTCTCCGTCTCTCCCTGTTCAGCAACTCCCATACTTTACTTTCCGTTTTGGCCTCGTATGCCTCTCTCATGAATCTCTCATTCTCCTCCTTTCTTTTTGTCTCACACATTTTGTTATATTCTCTTTTTTGGTTTCTGTACCTTTCTTCGGTTGCTTCCTCTTTTCTCCATTCCCTTAGCGCTCTCCTTACTTCCTTCTTTTTATTTCTTGTTTCCTCATCCCACCACCCTTTCTTTCTTGTTGTTGCCCTCTCTTCGTTTCCCCTCCTTTCTTCTTCCGTTTCCTCTGCTACCCTTTTAAACTCTGTCACTCTCTCTTCTATCTCTTCATTCAGCTCTCTTTCCGCCTCCTCCTCCCATCTTATTTCGTTTCTAAATCTTTCTCTCCCCTCCGTCGTCCAGTTCCCTCTGACCACCTTCGTATTTTTTTTCGTTTCTGCCCTTGACCACTTTTTTGCCTCTATTTCCACTATTACCGGGTGGTGATCTGAGTCTATTCTGTCCCCTATTTCTAACTTCATTACTCTTTCTCTCACTTCCAGACCCCCTATGGCATAGTCTATCACCGTCTTTCCCATTTCTCCTGTGAAGGTTATCTCTCCCTCCTCATCCCCTTTCGTATTCCCGTTCATTATTGACCATCCCATCTCCTCGATTATTTCCAACATCTTCCTTCCACTTCCGTTCACCTTCTTGTCCTTTGACGATCTTGGGTTCTCTTCCTTTCTTTCCGCTCCCCAGTATCCTCCGCCCTCTTCTCCCGTCCTTGCGTTAAAGTCACCCCCGACTAATACCTTTCTCTTCCTTCCCTCCTGTTCCACGTATTCTTTTACCTTGTTCATCTTTCTTTCCGTGTCTCCGTTTATATACAGGCCTATTATCGCCCACTTCTCTCCTTTCATGTTCACTTCAGCCATAAGAAATCCTTCTTCTTTCTGCTCAGCCCCTACTACTCTTTGTTCTGCGATTTCTTTCCTTACTCCCACCAACATCCCGCCTATAGCTCTCCCCTTCCTGTGTTCCCTTCTTGCATGTTGCGCCTCCCATATATACCCCTTTGGCAGGTTGCTTCTTACTTTTCCCCACCCTTTTTCTTCTAGCCATGTTTCGCTGAGGATCAACGCGTCCCATTCCCCTAACTCCATCCAGAAATCTTTGTCTTTCCTTGCCAAGCCTGCTACATTCCAAAAAGCTACCTTCCAGCTTCTACTTTCTTCTTCTCCTCCTTTTTCATTATCCGTTCTATTTTCCCCACCCTTTTGCCTTTGTCCTTTTAATCCCTTTCTCTCTCCAGTCCTCTTCCTCTGCCTCTCATCCAGCTCGCGCGTACCCTTGTCCCTCTGCCTCTCCCTCGGTTTAAATCCCCACCTCTTCCTCTGTGTCTGCCTCTTACCTCCGTCCATGGTTCCTGCCCATCCTCATCCTGTTCCATCTGCTCCACTTCCTCGCTCTCTTGTCCTTCTCCTTGCTCGGTTTCGTTTTTTTCCCTTTCCTTTTCGCCCTGTCTGCCGGTTTGTCCCAGTGCCCTGGAAGCTATTTCCTTTACCGCTATTAGCTCTTCTTTTTTCTCGTCCCAGATCCATTTATCCCCGTTTATCCACAGTTTCCCATACCCTATTTTCACCGTCTTACCTTCCCTATCCTCTTTCGCCGCTATGTCTCGCAGTGTCCAACTCATTTTCCGTTCCCTCCATGTCAGATCATCCTCTATTCTCTCCTCCCTTCCCCATAGCTTCTTTTTATTCTCCATCACCCTCAGCTTTTGCTCGAGGTTGCCTAGCTTGGCTATCACCATTTCCGCTGCCTGTCTTCCTCTCGTTTTGATTCCTCTCACTTCTTTAATTTCTACGTTTACTCCTATTACTCTCATCAGTTCTTGTATCTTCTCTTTCTCCTTCCCTGTCTCCACCCTTACTCCTTTCACTAGGATACTCTGCTTTCTGGACTCCCTTTCTTTTTTCTCCATCGCCCATTCCATGTCCTTTATTCTCTCTTTCCACCCTTTTTCCTTCGAGTTCTCCGTTGTGTTCACGCCATCCCCCTCTTTGTTATCTTTTTCCTCTGCTGGTTCATTTTGTCCTCCTTTTCTTTCTTTTTCGTCTGATCTATTTTCTAGCTGTTTTATTCTTTCCTCCAGGTCTTCTTTCTTTTTCTCCCAATTTTCTTCCCTTCTTATCCCTTCTTTCTTTACCTCGTTGATCTCTGCTCTTAGTTTTTTATTTTCCTCCTTCATTACTTCTACGGCCTTTCTCATCTCGCTTCTCAGGCTCTCAATTACTTCTTCCGCTTTCTCTTCAGCAGACTTTCCGCCCCCCGGCGATCTGGTTATTATCCTGCACTTCGCCGCTATTCTTTCATCATCGTCCTCAGGTTCCGTCACGCTCTTATCCTTCTTCCTTTTCTCTCCTATTTCAATCTTCGCCTTCCACAACTCGGGTAGCGAGTTCACATTTCCCACGCTCATGCTTCTTTCTCTTTCCCTCCATAGCTTCATGACGTTACTCGGCCGCCCTGGCTTTCTCTTTACCTCCTCGCCTCCATTGGCCGTCGGTTCCTTATCCCCCATTACCCTACTTGCCTACGCTCAGTAACCTATCCTCCTTTCCTCTTTACCTACAGCCGTTACTTATCTACTGCTACCCGTCCTACCTTTCCCTGCTCGCCCCCAGGTGCTGCTACTATCTTCTATCTATCTTTCCCCTGGATCTATTTCCCGCGCTTTTCCCTAACCTCTAAACTGTCACTTTTCTTTCTACTCACCCCTCTTAAACCATCCCTTTTCCGCGTCTCTTTTTTAGCCAATCTCTTGGCTTTCTATCTCAACTTTACTTTCCCTTCTTTCTTCCGCACCCCTCAACCTAATTTTACCAAAATTCTCTTTCACACACTTCACACTTTCGCGAACCACCTTACTCATATACACCGGAAACGGAAGTCCTTATTATCATTATTATTATTATTATTATTATTATTATTATTATTATTATTATTATTATTACTATTAATATCATTATAATTACAATTTCCGAAATAATAATCATAACAATTATTATAATAATTATTATTATTATTATCATTGAAAAAAATTTACTCGAAAGTGGTGTGAATGAAAATCAAAACGTATGCGCCATTTTTTTTTTTTTTTGCTAACACTGAAATCCTGTGAAACGCACAGAATAATCAAAATTCCGATTCTTTTGAGAGATTTTCAAGTTTCAGCATAAAAAAACTAGATAAGGCAGAGGTGTAAAGTCGTATACGCCATTTATTATTCGATTTTTTTTTATCTTGAAAATGTTGTGAAAATCGGAATTTCAATTTTTTCCGTAATAATAATGATGATGATGATGATGATGATGATGATGATGATGACGACGATAATGATGATGATGACGATAATAATAATAATAATAATAATAATAATAACAATTATTATCATAATATTATGATAATAATTATTATTATTATGATAATAACAATATGATAATTATTATTATTATCATTGCAAAAAAACTCGAAAGTGGTGAAATTTGTAAATGGAAATGAAAACTATGCGCCATTTTTTTTTCTTTTTCTACAAAAACTCTAGGATCCTGTGAAACGCATAAAAAAGTCTGATTTCAGAGTTCTTTATGTGAAATTTTCAAAATTCAAAATTCAAAAAAAAAAAAAAAAACATTGACAGGGCAACGGTATAAAGTCGTATAGTCGTAGTACGCCATTTTTTTCACAAATATTCTTGTCCTGTGCAACGCATAGAAGAATTGAAATTCCGATTTTCACAACATTTTCAAGATAAAAAAAAAAATAAATAAAGGGCGTATACGACTTTACACCTCTGCCTTATCTAGTTTTTTTTATGCTGAAACTTGAAAATCTCTCAAAAGAATCGGAATTTTGATTATTCTGTGCGTTTCACAGGATTTCAGTGTTAGTAAAAAAAAAAAAAAATGGCGCATACATTTTCATTTTCATTCACACCACTTTCGAGTAAATTTTTTTCAATGATAATAATAATAATTATTATTATAATAATTGTTATGATTATTATTTCGGAAATTGTAATAATAATAATAATAATAATAATAATAATAATAATAATAATAATAATAATAATAATAATAATAATAATAACAATAACAATAACAATAACAATAACAATAACAATAACAATAACAATAACAATAACAATAACAATAACAATAACAATAACAATAACAATAACAATAACAATAATAATAATAATAATAATAATAATAATAATAATAATAATAATAACAATAACAATAATAATAATAATAATAATAATAATAATAATAATAATAATAATAATAATAATAATAACAATAATAATAACAATAACAATAACAATAACAATAACAATAATAACAATAACAATAACAATAACAATAACAATAATAATAATAATAATAATAATAATAATAATAATAATAATAATAATAATAATAATAATAATAATAACAATAACAATAATAACAATAACAATAACAATAACAATAACAATAACAATAACAATAACAATAATAACAATAATAATAATAATAATAATAATAATAATAATAATAATAATAATAATAATAATAATAATAATAATGATAATGATAATAATAACAATGCATTATTATAATGTATTATGTATGTTTATGTATGTTTATGTATGTTTATGTATGTTTATTTAATGTTCCCCTCGGGGTTACATGGTTTCCGTCTCCATAACTTCATCGAATACATTACTACTTACAATTAGACTAATTTACAAATTTTTACAACTTATACATATCTTACATTTGTTATAACTATTATTATTCCGAATTATTTCCGTTTGAATTCCCGCTCAGCTGTCATAGCGCTGAACAAGGAACGGCGGTTCGTGAAACGCAGGACCGCGAGACGAAGGTTGGCAACAACTGTAAGCTTGGTTCCCGGTGCGCCCGCGCGTCGAAAAAGGAGCGCTGACGGGCCCAACACCTAACGCGAAACGATCCAACATGGCCGCGGCCCCTGCTTTATACCAACAATTACAGTCTTTTTCTGGAAACAATTCTGAGGCTTCATCGTTGAGTGAAATGAACAAGTTTTGCGATATATGTGAGTGGAATTATATTCCTGAGGGCGCTTGATAGTTCGTTTCCACCCTTGTGATGCGTAGTCCGTGATATCAGTGAAAACAAAAGACGGTCCCACGCTTCGCGACACAAAAAACCCTTATTTTACTCGATTTTGGTGAGATACACGTTCATGCCAGCTACCAATTTAATACAAATCGTCTAGGGAACCCATTAAACACCCCCCCGTTCATATCAGGCTTCATCATTTTTTAAATACGGAAACGGCTGACTGGAGCATGCTCTTAAAAGCCAGCTTAGCCGATAAAAACGCATGCCTTGCAAAAGAATTTGCAGCGCTGCTCGTGTAATACGGCACAGTAGTCTGTACGGCATGACAGTTTTCGTTGGCGGTTACATCAGTCGCATGTAAATATCCTCACACAATTTGATTTAACGTTCAATCTTCTCAGGGTTAAATAATGTTATCTTGAGATAAATGGGGAAATGTTCACATTCGGATTGAGTCAATAATCAATCAATAAGTTTTTATCTATTATATTTTTAATAAAATTAAACATTATTGATAAAATCAAACTTTTTTAATAAAATGAACCATTTCAAAATAATCCAGTTCCAAAAACGTTTATACTTAAAGCGTTTTTTATAACAGTAATACGCGGTTTGAATGGAAATGCAGTATGCACCATTTCACTATAAACTACAATATTTTGAAAAAAGATTTAACCGTATATAACTATTATAAAAAAACGCTTTGGGTATAATAAATGCTATTTCGACTGGTTTATTTTCAAATGTTGCATTATCTTAAAAATGTTTGATTTTATCAGGAATGTTTGATTTCATTAAAAATATAATAAATGAAAACTTATTGATTAATTATTACCTCAATCCAAGTGTAAATGGGGCATTCCATGCCAAATCGACCTGGCCTTGACCGTTGACCTTTCGGATTTGGTCCGCGATTTTTTATATGATTGTTCTCACTTTGAAAAGGACTCAGTTTTTTTATTTGTTTTTGTTTTTCGCCGCGAGACGTATTGTCTATGATTTTTGTAAATGGTCATATTGATCGACATAACTTAGGAATCTTAAAAAATTCTGAAAAATCGTCTGTCAGATATCAACATTTTTGAGCCTAGAGCCAAAGTGGGGACATTTTTCCTTCTCACCTTTTTTTTTTAATAGAAGCGGGAGTTATTTCACTACAGATGGTTGCTGAAACACTTTCCTGTGTCACACCGGATTTAAAAAAAAATCGGATTATTCCCAAGATTTTTTTTTCGTTTTTTGCTAATAATGGTTTTGTTAACCACTATCAATTGATAAAAAAAATCCAGTGTGACATAAAAAAAAATGTTTCAGCAACCATCTATAGTGAAATAACTCCCGCTTCTATATAAAAAAAAAAATAAATAATAATTGAAAACGGTGAGAAGGAAAAATGTCCCCACTTCGGCTCTAGGCTCAAAAATGTTGATATCTGACAGACGATTTTTCAAAATTTTTTCAGATTCTTAAGTTATGTCGATCAATATGACCATTTCCAAAAATCGTAGACAATACGTCTCGTGGAGAAAAAAAAAATCAGTTCTTTTCAAAGTGAGAACAATCATATAAAAAATCGCAGACCAAATCCGAGAGGTCAAGGGTCAAGCCCAGGTCGATTTGGCATGGAATGCCCCAAATATTCCCCCATTTTTTTAAAGATGATTTTGTTTTGCCGAATTCGCGGCAAATGGAACGAAAAATAGAATACGCGGCTCGCGTCGTAAAGAGGTCGTGCAAGGACATGCATTTTACCGGGCTCGCCTTCGGCTCGCCCGGTAAAATCGCATGCCCTGCAACGACCTCTTTTCGGCGCTTGCCACGTAATATACTATTGTATGTTTTGATCTGTAACATAATATTCTCTAAATCAGAAACTAGTGGATGATAAAAAGGTGGATACCGTTCGCAATCGGTCAATTCCTGCTAAAAAGGTCAGAAACATATCTATAATCTTCAATAGGTCAATAACATTTTGGCGCGTTATTAGATAAGTTTACCTCACTGAATCGTACTCTTTTCAGCGTAAATTATCGAGTGATGGTAAAGGCGCCAAGACACAGAACACAAAAGGGGCAAAAATGTAGGTATCTCATGAAATTTTTGCGTGATAAGACTATGTTTTTGTATGTTTTGTATTTTCACATGATATTTTTCAACAGAAGCCAAAAGATGACGAGATGTCGAATGGAATCGACTCCGAAATTGACACTCACCCAATACTGCCAAAGAAGGTAGGAAACATTATTATCGTTAATTGGTGGTTTAAGTAAATGTTGACGAATAATTTTGCATAAGTTCGCTCTATTAAGGATGTATTGGCCGTACAATCTCAACCAAAAGTGACTTTCGTCGTCAATATTGAGTACTTTGAGATGAGATAAAAAATCGGAAAAAATCAATCGCAATCAAGACGATAAGAGTATTCATTTTGAATGATAATAATGCCCAAAAGTTATCAACAAATTGTTTAAACAAAACATTGTTCATTGTTCATTGTTTTTTTTTTCATGTCAAATGAAATCGTTAATATTTCTGAATACACATGAATTTTTAAAGAATTTTGTCACCATTTTCAAATTTCCATTTTCGAAAATGTCAACATTTTCAAAAATGGGAAACAAATGTGAATTTTAGGTATGTTTAGGTGAAAACGATGTAGATTACAATCCCGAAGTTTCCAGCGCGTGGAACAAATAGCTTCGTACATACAACGTTTACAAATGTTCGAAAACGGGAATTTAAAAAAAAAAATTGCAAATCCCACAAAAATTCATGTGTATACATAAAAATCAATGAATTCATTTCACATGAAGAAAATAAACGTTCCCTGAAAATATGTTGAACGATGTTTTGTTTAAACAATATGTTGTCAACTTTTGGGCATTATTATTATTATTCGAAATGAATACTCTTATCGTCTTGATTGTGGTTCATTTTTTCCGATTTTTACCTTATCTCGAAGTACTCAATATTGACGACGAAAGTCACTGTTGGTTGAGATTGTAAGGCCAATACATCCTTAACGGGGTGTGATAGGTGGAATGTCGGTAAAGAAGGGTGCGTTTTTACCCAAAATCTTTTAATCGCTCAGTACTCCGCGAGGAAGGTCCAGAACGGGTTTTCGTTCAGGCGTTCGATACATTATGCTGTTACGTACTGACGCAGATGGAAAAACGCTTCGAAATCGGAAAAAAGTTGTTTTCGGTAGACTATCATCGACGAAATTGTGTAAAAAAATGGCCGCTCGAGACTCGACGCTCACCTGTTTGTTGAATTGTTAAAGTATCCTCGGTTTCGAGCAGTCTGATGTTATGTTGTTGCAAAACTGTGGAACCGCACAAAGCGAACGATATCATTGTTTTCCGGTATCACGCGGTAATTTGAGCCTCATTCTTGAACCTACTTTTTTGTCGACGTCGACCGAGACACAACATTTCTTGACGGATGCACTGGCGATATCGTCAGCGTAGTAGAATGTATTCCTCGCCAGATGGCGCGCACTTGAGGCGGGCTCGCGGTCTTCACCACCACCGGACCAGACGACGTGCACAGATGTGCATGTGCCTCAATTGGAGCGCGCGAACCATCAACTGTCGGTGATACAAATGGTCGCGAAAGTATTGTCTTCTTCTTGTTATTTGAAGTGAGAAATCGAAGCGAGCCGACCGAATTTTCGTCGGCACAGCCAGAGGAGAATCATTTCAGCGGTAAGTGAACAAAATCGGAAGTTACGATTATCACGTCGTCGAGGTATGCAAAAACGTGAGGTTCCATATCCGTTGTGATTAGTTTATCCATTAATCGCTGGAAGGTGGCAGGAGCTCCGGTTAAGCCAAACGGCATGCGCTTAAAATGGAATAACCCGCGGCCCGGCACAGTGAACGCGGTAGCTTCCCGGCTTGATTCTTCGAGTTCGACTTGAAAATACGCCTGACTTAAATCCCGAGTCGTGATATAACGCGCTTCGCGAAGACGGTCTAAGACAGCGGCCATGTACGGCAACGGGTACGCGTCCTTCTTAGATCTTTTGTTCACGTCGCGTAAATCAAGACAGAAACGGTATTTGGCCTTTGGACTTTCCACGGCAACGGGCGGCAAGGGATGCATCGCGGGTGCTTTTTTAATCATGACAACGGCAGAGGACCATTCGCTTTTCGATGGTTCAATGATACCCGATGCTAGCATTACATCCACCTCCTGTTGCATGGCTTCCAAGACGTTAGGCGAGATTCTACGGTATTTATTTTTAACGGGTTCGTGACCCTCCGTGTTAATCCGGTGTTTGATCAGGTCAGTTAATCCGGGCACCTTCGACGGTGCGGGGACTTTGGCGGCGACAAAATGTTCTACTATCGCGGTTTCTTCCGGAGTTAGCGGGTGTAGACCCGCTCCGGCTTTTCGCGACTCCGCGGGTTGAAGTTTTTCGCGACACTCAAACGCGACATTCATATCAAAACTAACAGACGGGACGGCAGGGAGCTCATCGGCTTCCTCCTCGTCCTCAAGCTCAACCAAAACAGAAACAGCGGGTAGGGTCTGCCGACCCTCCCGCGACGGACACGACCGCGGCGGCGTTTCCCTCTCGAACCGACCCCACAGACCAGACGCGAGCGTCCACGTGTCCACAACAAAATCCAAGCAAAACCCGAACGCGCGAGCGAAATCTATTCCCAAGACGCATTCATAACTAAACGAGCGGGCGAAGCGTACAGCCAGACTGTGGCTCGCATCCCCAAAAGCAAAATCTAAAACTAATTCACCGGCGGTTTCCTCCACGATTCCGTTCGGAAAAAGCACCTTAGGCTTGCGACCGGAGCCCGCGCGGTTTAACTCATTAACAAAATACAAAAAAGCGGGTCCGCCGATGTAGGTACGGCAAGACCCTGTGTCAAAAAGCGCGTGAATCGGGTGACCGTTCACTAAAACATCAAGAAAATAACGGGGGTCTTTCTCCCCAGACGAGACCGGACTACAAAAATCAACAAACTCATGGACTCCGGTAGGTGGGGAAATCGGAGGGGAAGAAGGGGAGACCCTTTCCTCTAATTCCCGCTCTCGTTTCCCTGGTTCGCAACGGCATTACAGGGATCGCAATCACGGAACGTTATCCCATCGCGGCCGCATCGATAGCAATAAATTCGGGTTTGGGGCAACGGGCATTCGCGGTGACTGTGCCCGAGAGCCCCGCAATTCCAGCACCCTGGAGGAGAACGATACGGCAGGTCGGACGCGGCATGAACTGGCGGCGGAACCGCATGAGCGTTGGATATCGTCGCGTTCAATATAGCCGGAACGGTAGCTGACGACGGAGGTCCTCGTGAGGCTTGCTGTGCGACAGGCGGAGTCGGTGAGACTCCTGGTTGTCCTACCGTCGGGCTGCTCGGTTGGTTCGGACGCGTCGTGTTCTTACGGCCCCCCTTTTGACTCGAATTCGGTGGTTGCGCGGATTTCGGGGAAGTGGAGGTACCCTGAGGGGGTGCCTCCTCGCCCAAGGCAGCGACCTTAGCTCTGCCCGCGGTTTTCCCCGACCTGCACGCGTATTCCGGCAGTACCGACTCCTCGGGAGACGGAGGCGGCACATACATCTGATTGAGGGCTTTCGCGGACTCGATGAGACCCCCTGTGCGCTCAAGTTCTTCGAACGACGCGAAGTTGTTTCGCGGAATCGCGGTGCGGTAGCTCGGATGTAAATTAATGTATGCGATCTCCAGCTGTTCGTACAAGGATAGCGCCGGCGACAAACTGGCAAAAATCATCTGCAGACTGAGCAGGTAATCGGCGATGAGTTCGTTGGGGCCTTGGGTTCGTCTCCTGGCCTCCTCGCGAATGCGTAGCTGGAAATTTAAGCCCCCAAACCGTGCTCTAAACGCGGCGGAAAACTCTGACCACCTCCTCCATTGGTGGTGGTTCAAGCGATACCAATACAAAGCTAAACCGGAAAACAAAAAGGGCAACGCCTCTAATGAATCGTCATCGTCGAGACGGCTACCGCGGCGACATTCATCTAGACGACGCAAAAATTCCTCCGCGCTACTTTCCCTCTGACTTGAAAACTGCAGGTTCCATTTTCCCACGATCTCCGGGAGATTACGCGGCGAATTGCTCTTGGGCCGCGGTTGACTAGCAGAAGGATCGACGACGTATGGCTGTGGATACGCGGGATAGTGGGAGGGAGCGAGAGAGGTAGTCGGTACGGCATGATGATAAGCGTTTAGCGCGGGGTCTACACCGTACGAAACAGCGACGGTCGGCTGCGGTACGTGTGACGGCGCATAGGTAGGCTGTGGCGCGGGGTACGGGTACTCCGGTGCCGTAGCACTCGCGCGAGGTACGGCATGATATAGTCCGAGCGTTGGAACTCTCTCCGGAGCGCTATAGTACCCGGCCGGCTGACGCGTGGATGTAGGGAGGTATGGTGGGGCGACGGGCGTCGCGTACCCTGACTCTACATACTGCGACATCGACTGTGGAGCGGAACGCGGAGGGGGAATACGCGGCTGAGATACCCACGGGGTATCGGACAGCGGCGGCTCCCCACGTGCGGTTTCAAACGAACCGACCGATGCGCTGCTCCCCCCTGGAGACGATGCACGGGCTTCTCCAGACTCCAAGGCCTGACGGAACGTTACGCGCTGGGTGTGTACGATAGTTGAACGCGGCAAAGGTATCGGGCGTGCGGAGTTTCCCCGGTGAGAGACAACTCCGGCGGCGGAGATCTCTAGACCGCGGCGGGGCCGCACGGCAGCTCGACGCGGAGGCGACGATAGCTCCAACGGCTCGTCGGGATTGTCCGCGAACGCGGGCGGGGGCGGCAGTTCGTCCGCCGGTCCCCACGAGGCATTCATTCCCCGTTGGCGCTGGTGGTAGCGTAGGAGACGCCACCCACAGCCCTCGATTCCCCCGTGGGTGCTTAGGCCGAGGCGTTGGAGCAGGTGTACCGCCTGTTCCAAAGATAAATTCGCTAAACGGTCTATAAAAATTTCCGTGGTGTCCAACCCGATTTCATGACTCAACTCATCCAACATCCACGGCAGTTCGCGTTCCTCGATCCCAGGACCTTCCTGAGCCATCGCGCTCTCGGTATTTACCCGACGCGAGTCCATACTTCACAAGACACCCGATATTTTAAAACAATAACACAATTCAAAATCCCAAAGTCCGGTTGAAAGACCGAGAAATTTCCCACGGCTCCGCGGTTAGCAACAAGTTCAAATTTAACCCGACAACAAAATTCGGCTAGCTGTCCTTGAGCTAGCGCGGAACAAACAATAACACCGAGCTAGAATCGGACAAAGGCACTCGACTCAGCATACAAGCATACCACACACATACAACAGACAAGATTCATACCGGCAAAATTTAAAAAAAAAATTTTTGTTCTCTAGCCATTAACTAATTGGTTACTTTGGCGCTTTTCGGTAAAACCATCCCCGAGTGTAATCACTCGAGCCCCACGTTGGGCGCCATTTTGTAACGAGACTATTATTAAGCCGGGGATGAAGCTTCAATCAATAATCCCGCCAAATTAATACCAAAATCAAATAAAATCCAAATATACAAAAGACAGGGCGCCAGGCACTAATGTGCCGCTGAAAGATTACAAAAAAGGGAAAAGAGAAGCAAACTAAAGACTAGGCCGGCAAGCCAGCGGAAGAGGGGAACGAGGGGTCAAGGTAATTAACGCTCATTCAATTTCAATTTAAAAGCAGCTAAAGTTTATTCAAAAGAAGAAAGCGATAGGTACGACTGAGAAGGTAAATGCGGAATTTAATAATCTGACAGATTTTATACAACTTTACAAGTCCAGAGACCGAAAGAAAACTTATATGCTAGAGAACAACAAAGCTTAACTATGAGATGAACAGCAGAAGGCTGGGTGAGGGGGAAGGAGGACACCCGAGGGCCACTCACTTCCTCTCGCTCACACTCACGCACTCATACATTCATACTAGAGACAGCGGACTCACAGACACTCTGAGACGGAACGGCAGAAATATCTAACAACTCAAGAGATCCATTCAAATAACTAAGTCATACAATACAAGCCAAATAAAATATCAAGAACAAAAGAAAAGCGATAATCAACGTTTTAGAGATCCACGACAACCCGTGGCGGCTCTACTGTCCCCTCATGGCGACGGCTACCTGTGGCTCGGAAGGAGACACAGGGCGATAACGTGAATTCGGATAAGAGGCACGGGGTGTCGTGATAAAAGCGAAAGCCTACCTTTACGCTGTCCCTCGGGATGAAACAAGCCCTTGGTGACGAGCACAACACAGCAATTAATAAGAAAAGAGCAAAAAGAACCTATGCTAAGCAAGAGCAAAAGAAAAAGGCGGAAGGCGATACTGCTGCTTCAAGCGTTAGAACAGGAATGGCGATCCCCAGCGACGGCATGGGTTTCGCCGGCACGGTGGCGCTTCCAGCGGCGGTAGTTCGACCTAGCCGGGCCTTTCCGCGTACTCGGTTTTCGCCATGCCCTTCGTTGGCGACGAGGTAAATGGCGCCCGGGGGGTGGGGTGTTATCAGGCTGCCCGGGGGACCAGGCCGGGTCTTACGCTCAATCTGGCGGAGGCGAGAACCAGGATTCTTTATGCAAACCTCCCCGGGGTGTAGGCGAGACAGTACTTCCTTCCTTCAGGGCATGACTACTAACTCCGCAGCTTCCGGGACACCGGCTAGGTGTTGAGGCGAGTCCCACGATGCTGGGCGATGTCTCGAGGCGGGAAATATGAAATATAAAACATAACAACGGCATTATCTGAGGCTATTTAACTATCTGGATCCCTTGAGCGAGCTGGTGTTGATTCCTGTCCTAGGCATGATTATTTATTCTGTGGTCGTTCCCCGGGTAGGTGGAGGCGAGGTCCCGGAGTGGACTAGTCCACTTCGTTACAAGTCAAAGCGTCGAGGATTATCCAAAGAAAAGTAATTAAATAATTGAACCGAGGGAAATTAAGTTTAATTTGGAAAAATATTCCGAACAACAGTAATGATTCGGAATGTAAGAATGATATTGAATCAACCGGAGAAAGATACAATATATATCTTCACTGAACTCTGGACTTACTTCCCCCCCTCGGTTCGGGTGTGTCACCTTTTTACATGATCTGTACGTAACTGTGTAATGTAACACAGCCATCGTGCAAGTAATGTAGCTGGTACATCGTCGCCACCCATTATATGGTATGTAACACTGTTTCCTGACTGAGACGTCTCTGGTATATAACAGCAGTATGTATTCGATACGTTCGTGATTAAGAGACCTGTGATGTACCCGGTACATTAAATTGGAATGTAGCAATGTTTCGTGAATGTGACCTCAAAATGATGTACCAGGTATGCCACTGTTTGCTGGGAATGTTGAATGATATTTTATTGAAAAAATGCTCTGTTTTTATAGTCCTCCACCCCCACCACTATCCTTCTAGAACCATCCTTTGCAAGCTGCAGTCTCGAAACTTCGATTTAGCAGGTTCGAACGTGTCAATTCCAGGAATCGTCGGTCGTTGAAAGGTTGACGCAACCCCCTTGTTCGTTGGACCGAAGCTTCTGTTCACAAGAAATTTAAAAAATTTTCAAATGTTTGAAGACATCGATCGGGACGAGTCAAGAAAGAAAAAGACGAAACTTTTCTTTATTTTTGTTTTTGACGTTTCGGCGATGGTTGTCGCCCTCTTCAGAAAAAAACAAGTAGAGGTGCCAAAATCACATATCCGTTACATATCAGCAAGGTCGCAAAATAGGGTAGTGGTCATTGTTACAGGAACAGACTAAAAACTTCTTTTTTTTTTTCCTTGTTTTAAAACACCGCCAAGCCATAACAGGGACTTGGATGAGTCAGTCACAGAAATAAAACGTAGTTAAAAACAATCGGTTGTTCAAAAATTAAAATTGTGACGTCCCGTATACAACCGTTACCAGTTTCAATTTTCCTTGGCACAGGACGGTGTTTTAAAACAAGGAAAAAAAAAATAAGTTCTTAGTCTGTTCCTGTAACAATGACCACTACCCTATTTTGCGACCTTGCTGATATGTAACGGATATGTGATTTTGGCACCTCTACTTGTTTTTTTTTCTGAAGAGGGCGACAACCATCGCCGAAATGTCAAAAACAAAAATAAAGAAAAGTTTCGTCTTTTTCTTTCTTGACTCGACCCGAGTGCCTCTTGCTATCTTAGATATCGGTTACCGCTATAAACAATGCTGGTAGAGCCGTGGAACGCAGCATCGAAAATTAAAGACGGCTCTAGAGCCGGACCATGTTTGCGATTGTAACCCAAATCTCTTTTATAGAGTGTGAGAGCAGTGAAACTTGCTCCTTATACTCAATTTGCAGAGAACCTGTAGATCGAAGATTCGCAGAGACTTGAAACCTTCAACGGAAAATCTGTCCGAAAATTAAAGAAAAGTTGACATACGAAATGATCACGGGCGCAAAAATCTTGTTTTCGTGGAAAATGGATGGAATAATCTGAAAAATATTCTCCTGCCTACAATCGAATATTCGAGAACAGAATTCGGGTGGAGGTTCGTGAGATGCATCGAGCGCCTCTTGCTATCTTAGGTATCGGTTACCGCTATAAACAATGCTGGCAGAGCTGTGGGACACAGCATCGACAATTAAAGACGGTTCTAGAGCCAAACCATGTTTGCAATTATAACCCTAAACATGAGATAGGGTTCATAAAAGATCTCGACCATGCACTGCTCATGCATCAGTCTTCTTGTGACTTCCAGCGAAATAGCAAGTGTAAAAAAAAAGGTGGTTATCGTGCTCAGTATTATCAACCATAGGCAACGTTTAACTGTTTCTCAAGTGAATAGTTCTTTCAAATTTCATACTTTGAAATATTTTACTAATCATTTCCACTCTACGTTTGAATTATGTCTTCAATTCTCGTCTTCCAAATTATACAGATACAATTTTTCGTTTCAATCATTTCTATTCCAACTTCTGATTTTACTGAATCTTGTTAGTCAACATAGGTTCAATTTTTTATTTCTTCAATTTGAGTTCAGTGTTCCTTCGAACCGATCGTGAGGCTAGACATAAACGTATCGTGAGGCTGGACATAAACGGATAGACATGAGTGCAGGTAAGATATGATCTAATTATCTAAAATAAGTTTGTTCGCGTTACACCTTTTTTGAAGATTAAAAACTCCGGATTTACCAATAAACTTTACTGTTGTGTTGAAACTGTAGTGATCGTTTTTTCTTATCCATATACGATTCAAGGGTTATTTTTTTTACCATAAATAGAATTTTCATGTTTGAATCAGCAAACTTTTTTTTTGACAGTCGATATTATCTTTCATTTTCATAAGACTGTTCTGCCATGTGAATTCATTAGAATATAATGATTGTATCATGAATAACAAACGATAGTAACCAAAGAAAAAAATTTGTTGTATGTATGTATGTATGTATGTATCTTTATTCTTCGGCTTGCCTTCTCGGCGACAGCCTGCCTTTTCTTACATTACATTATTTACATCATCTCTCTCCATATACTTCATATATCTATAATTTATTCTTACAACCTATTCCCTTTATTCCTTCTCTATTCCCCTTTCCTTATTACCTAACCTATACCTTCTTCTCTTCACCTATTCCTCCCTTTCTCTCTTTCCCTTCCTTAATACAATTTGAATTAACTTTTATTACACTCCTTCCAATCACATAACTAAAATAAAATAACTAAATTAAAATAAAACTAAAAATAAAACAAAATCATATACTCATATAAAACCAAAACAAAAACAAAACCCAACCAACCTCCATCCATTACTCTCCCAACTATCTCCTTCTTTGAACTAATCTATCCCCAATCTAATCACAACAAATATCCCACCCTCTCCGCTCCGTGTCTCCCCCCCTGCCTGCCAGACTTAATCCCTTTATTATGTCTGTCGTCTTCACTGGCCTCCTCCGTCATCGTACTATGTTTATTCTTTTCCTTCCCCTGTCTCCTCCTTCCCTTCTAGTCCCTTGTCTAGCGCAGCCAGTTTCTCTTTCAATCTCCTCCTTTCTTCTTCCTTTCTCTTCTGTACCCAGTCCTTCTCCTCCATCCATCTGGCTTCCTTCTCTAGCCAACGTTGCCACTTTCCCTCCACACATATCCAGCATCTATCTATCTGGATCCTCGCTTCCTTATTTACCGCCCTCTCGTAATCCGCCCTTCTTTCCAGTATTTGTTTCGTCTTCCTCTCTCTAAACGTCTTCTCCCCGCTCACCCTTAGCCCCCACTTTCCTCTGATTTTTTCTCCTCTTTCCAGCATGGCTCTCTTTTCTTCCTCTCTGTCCAACTTATAGAACCATCTGGTTATTCCGTCTTTCCCTTTTCTTTCTCCTAGTTTTTCCTCCTTTATCCCTCTCACCGTCTCCTCCTTCAGCATCTCTAGTACTTTCTCCTTCGTCGTCTCTTTTGCCCATGCCGATATCACCAGCGTCTTCGCGCGCCCTTCTCTCTCCATCATTTCTTCTTCCCACTGCTCCTCCGACAGCTCCTTTACTCCTTTCACCTCCTCTTCCAATCTTTTTTCGGCTGCCTTTCTTGCCTCTTCCTCATTTCCGGCTCTCCCTTCTTCCATTTTCCTCACTTTCCGTTCCAGGTCCTCTATTCTCCCCTTTAGCTTCTTCTTTTCCTTCTCCCAGGCCCCCCTTTCTGCTTTCCACGTCGCCTCCAGGATCCTCACCCTCGCTAGTCTTTCACTCAACTTCTCCGCCGTCTTTTTCAATAACTCCCCGTATTTTTCCGCCTGTACTATCTCCCTCTCCATTTCCATTTTCCTTCTCTCTCTTCTCGTCCCGCTGTAGCTTGTGTATAGCTCCGTGCCCGGTTAGCGGCTTGGCTTCAACTGTCGCTTCGACGCCTCGGCTCCTCTGCTCTCGCCTGCCTGCTCTGTCTCCCCACCCCTCTACCTGTCGACCGTCCGAGCTGCCCCGTGAGGGGTCGACCCCGCGGCTCACGCCGGCAGCCCGCCCTCCCCTTGCCCCTGCATCGCCAAGCGTCTCAGCTGTGCCTCTTTCCTCTCTATCTCTAGCGCTATGCCCCACTCTGCTCCTCTCCCGCTTTCTCCTAGCAGGCTTTCAATTCCCTCGTTCCACCTCAGGCTTCCCGTGCACCGTAGCGTTAAATGCTCCAACGATTCTTCTTCCTCCCCGCAGATTCTGCATTTCCTCTCTTCCTCCCCTAGCCAGTATTTGCTTCCTCTCTCTTCATTTCCGCATCTCAGCCTTGCCACCGTTTTCACCCTTTTGTCCCTTCTCCTTTCGACTTTTCTTATGTATTCCGGTACCCTTGCCTCTGTCATTATGTTTTTGTATCTTGGTGTGCTTCTCGATTCCTGGATTTCCGTTCTTCTCTCCTGGTTTTGTATTTCCCGATCTCTTTTTTCCATCTGTTCCCTCGTCCCTCTAGCGTACCTTCTTTCCATCTCTATCCATGCCGAGCTGACTCCACACCTGTTGAGGTATGCCTCCCTTTCCTCTGCCCATTTCGTCTTTTCTTTCCTCCTCTCGTCTCTTTTTATGTCTCTCCAGCATTCTCTTAGTAGCTTCTTTGGTTGGTCTCTGTTTATCTTTTCCTCAAATCCAATTGCTCTCCCTCCTGTTACCACTCCTAGCTTATCTCTCTTGAGTTCTTCCCTCACCACATAGCCTGGAGTCGTTCTTTCCAGCCCAAGGATCCACTTCATATATTTTTCCTGTACCCTTTCTATCTCTGCCCTTTCTCTCCATCCCCATATTTCCACTCCGTAGGTCAGGATGCTCCTTATTATTGCATCAAACAATTTCAGCCTCCATCTTATGTCCCCTGCGAAGTTCCTTTCCCCTATGCTCCATATTTTCCCCATTGCAAGATTCGCCTTTCTCACTCTCTCTTTTACATGTTCTTCCTGTCCTTCATTTCTTTTGAATCTATATCTCAGATAATCCATCACCCTTGCTTCCTCCAACCTTCTGCCTCCCCATTTCCACTCGATTTCTCTCCTTCTTCCTCCCCCCTTGCTGCACACCATAACTTTGGTTTTCTCTGTGTTCACTACCAGTCTCTTCTTCTCAAAGTACTTTTCCCCTCTTTAATCATTTCCTTCATGTCTTCCTGCGTTTCTGCCATGAATACGATGTCATCTGCGTATCCTAGCGTCCATATCTTCTCATTTCCTATTACTACGCCTCCGTCCTGCCCCCTCTTCATCACCTCCTCTAGATCTGCTATACAGGGTGATCCGGTAGGTTCATATTTTGAGTACGCTGGCGGATTCCTTGGATCATTTTAAGACGAAACTTGTTCTTGCTAATTTTTTTTTAAAGCAACGGTTAACGAGTGAGAGTCAATTAAAGTAGGCCAATCCTGGCACAGAATAGCCACCGTCACAGGGGCGCCGCGTTTCAGTGGGGCTCGCGGGCAGCGCCCCAGCGTGCGCGAGCGTTCGCGCAGAGTCAATGAAACAAAACGACGATCGGAGTCAAACAATTGGATACAGTTCGCCGATGTGAATGAAACACAAGATAAAAGCCGGAGTTTTTTCTTCATTCATGACACTAAAGCTAACCGCCGCACAGTGGTCCGAAATCCCGAAAAAGCGGACATAATTCGGAATTCGGGTGAAAGTCTGTACTCGGGGGGTTTTTGGGGTCGCTGAATACGAATCCGAAGTCAGAGTTTCCAAAAACAAAATGGCGTATCGAGAACGGTAAAAAATTCCTTAAAAGCCCTGTTCGATTCGGGTGAAAGTCTGTACTCGGGGGGGGTTTGCGGTCGCTGAATACGAATATGCAACTGAAATTTCGAAAAACAAAATGGCGGACTCAATATGGACAGCTACTTTTTGGAGAGTCAATTTGATTTGCGGGGAATACATTTTTTAGGAGTCTTCAAGGCTGCTGATCATAAATATGGAGTCGATTTTTGGAAATCATGATTGAGAATGAATTGAATAGGACTACTACTACAACATGTCGCTCGAATCGTTCCGGCTTCTCCGAAGAAGCCCGGGCCTCGCTGTGCTTTCCGTAAAAGTCGTCAAACCTTCAATTTCAGTTGTGAAAAATACAGAAACGTTGAGCCAAGTGTAGGATTTTTCTGAAAATCTCTTTTCTATCCTGTTCGCTTGTTGCCACTTTTTCCTGAATTCGGATACCAATGTTTTCCGGGCATCTTTCTGATTTGGCGGCAAAATTGTATGGATGCTCCTGTTTTTCTTAAATCTGGACTTGAATAATTTTCGAGGGTTTTCGATCCGCCATTTTGTTTTTGTGAATTTTGCCGCTCACAGTTCCCGCCGGCGGCGATTTTCGGTGATGAACCGTAAAATACTGAAAATAGACTATTGAAACGTCGTATTTTTGTTGAATTGACCATTTTCGGAAATAATTGAATAGTTTGTATTTTTTTATTAATTAATTTCGACCACTTTATTCTTGCACTTCGAATACGCGGCTTTGACTGAAAATCAACCTTAATTGTAAAATAATAACAATGCTACATTGAAACTTGATATTTCGCTTCAATTCGCCGATTACAACGACGATTTCGTATTTTTTATTTTTTAAATAATTTATTTCGACCACTTTACTCTTGAGGACTGAAAATCTACCTTAATTGTGGAATAATAAAGACGCTACATTAAAACTCGGTATTTCGGTTCAATTCGCCATTTCTAACGACGATTCAGTATTTTTTTTTTTTTTTTTATAATTTATTTCGACCACTTTACTCTTGAGTCTCGAACCCGCGGGTTGAAAATCTACCTTGCTTGTGAAATAATGAGAATGCTACATCAAAACTCGGTATTTCGGTTCAATTCGCCATTTCCAACGACGATTCAGTATTTTTGATTTTTTAAATGATTTATTTCGACCACCTTACTCTTGTGCTTCGAACCCGCGGGTTAAAAATCTACCTTCTTCGTGAAATAATAACAATGCTACATTAAAACTTGATATTTCGGTTCAATTCGCCATTTCCAACGACGATTCAGTATTTTTTATTTTTTAAATAATTCATTTCGACCACCTTACTCTTGTGCTTCGAACCCGCGGGTTAAAAATCTACCTTCTTCGTGAAATAATAACAATGCTACATTAAAACTCGGTATTTTGGTTCAATTCGCCATTTCCAACGACGATTCAGTATTTTTGATTTTTTAAATGATTTATCTCTACCACTTTACTCTTGAGGACTGATAAATTATAAAAAATAAAAATACTCGAATCGTCGTTGGAAATGCTGAATGTCCAAAATACTGAGTTTTAATGTAGCATTGTTATTATTCACGAAGAAGGTAGATTTTTAACCTCGTGGGTTCGAAGCACAAGAGTAAGGTGGTCGAAATAAATTATTTAAAAATAAAATACTGAATCGTCGTTGGAAATGGCGAATTGAAGTGAATATCAAGTTTTAATGTAGCATTCGTTATTATTCCATTAATTAGTGTTTTCAGTCCTCATAAGAGTAAAGTGGTAGAGATAACCATTTAAAAAATCAAAAATACTGAATCGTCGTTGAAATGGGCGAATTCGAACAAAATACCGAGTTTTAATGTAGCATTGTTATTATTTCACGAAGAAGGTAGATTTTTAACTCCGCGGGTTCGAAGCACAAGGTGGTCGAAATAAATTATTTAAAAATAAAATAATTTGAATCGTCGTTGGAAATGGCGAATTGAACCGAAATATCAAGTTTTAATGTAGCATTGTTATTATTTGACGAAGAAGGTAGATTTTCAACCCGTGGGTTCGAAGCACAAGAGTAAAGTGGTAGAGATAAATCATTTAAAAAATCAAAAATACTGAATCGTCGTTGGAAATGGCGAATTGAACCAAAATACCGAGTTTTAATGTAGCATTGTTATTATTTCACGAAGAAGGTAGATTTTTAACCCGCGGGTTCGAAGCACAAGAGTAAGGTGGTCGAAATGAATTATTTAAAAAATAAAAAATACTGAATCGTCGTTGGAAATGGCGAATTGAACCGAAATATCAAGTTTTAATGTAGCATTGTTATTATTTCACGAAGAAGGTAGATTTTTAACCCGCGGGTTCGAAGCACAAGAGTAAGGTGGTCGAAATAAATCATTTAAAAAATCAAAAATACTGAATCGTCGTTGGAAATGGCGAATTGAACCGAAATACCGAGTTTTGATGTAGCATTCTCATTATTTCACAAGCAAGGTAGATTTTCAACCCGCGGGTTCGAGACTCAAGAGTAAAGTGGTCGAAATAAATTATAAAAAAAAAAAAAAAAATACTGAATCGTCGTTAGAAATGGCGAATTGAACCGAAATACCGAGTTTTAATGTAGCGTCTTTATTATTCCACAATTAAGGTAGATTTTCAGTCCTCAAGAGTAAAGTGGTCGAAATAAATTATTTAAAAAATAAAAAATACGAAATCGTCGTTGTAATCGGCGAATTGAAGCGAAATATCAAGTTTCAATGTAGCATTGTTATTATTTCACAATTAAGGTTGATTTTCAGTCAAAGCCGCGTATTCGAAGTGCAAGAATAAAGTGGTCGAAATTAATTAATAAAAAAAATACAAACTATTCAATTATTTCCGAAAATGGTTAATTCAACAAAAATACGACGTTTCAATAGTCTATTTTCAGTATTTTACGGTTCATCACCGAAAATCGCCGCCGGCGGGAACTGTGAGCGGCAAAATTCACAAAAACAAAATGGCGGATCGAAAACCCTCGAAAATTATTCAAGTCCAGATTTAAGAAAAACAGGAGCATCCATACAATTTTGCCGCCAAATCAGAAAGATGCCCGGAAAACATTGGTATCCGAATTCAGGAAAAAGTGGCAACAAGCGAACAGGATAGAAAAGAGATTTTCAGAAAAATCCTACACTTGTCTCAACGTTTCTGTATTTTTCACAACTGAAATTGAAGGTTTGACGACTTTTACGGAAAGCACAGCGAGGCCCGGGCTTCTTCCGAGAAGCCGGAACGATTCGAGCGACATGTTGTAGTAGTAGTCCTATTCAATTCATTCTCAATCATGATTTCCAAAAATCGACTCCATATTTATGATCAGCAGCCTTGAAGACTCCTAAAAAAATGTATTCCCCGCAAATCAAATTGACTCTCCAAAAAGTAGCTGTCCATATTGAGTCCGCCATTTTGTTTTTCGAAATTTCAGTTGCATATTCGTATTCAGCGACCCCAACCCCCCCCCCCCCGAGTACAGACTTTCACCCGAATCGAACAGGGCTTTTAAGGAATTTTTTACCGTTCTCGATACGCCATTTTGTTTTTGGAAACTCTGACTTCGGATTCGTATTCAGCGACCCCAAAAACCCCCGAGTACAGACTTTCACCCGAATTCCGAATTATGTCCGCTTTTTCGGGATTTCGGACCACTGTGCGGCGGTTAGCTTTAGTGTCATGAAGGAAGAAAAAACTCCGGCTTTTATCTTGTGTTTCATTCACATCGGCGAACTGTATCCAATTGTTTGACTCCGATCGTCGTTTTGTTTCATTGACTCTGCGCGAACGCTCGCGCACGCTGGGGCGCTGCCCGCGAGCCCCACTGAAACGCGGCGCCCCTGTGACGGTGGCTTATCTGTGCCAGGATTGGCCTACTTTAATTGACTCTCACTCGTTAACCGTTGCTTTAAAAAAAAATTAGCAAGAACAAGTTTCGTCTTAAAATGATCCAAGGAATCCGCCAGCGTACTCAAAATATGAACCTACCGGATCACCCTGTATACAGGGTGGTTAGGTTTAAACGCACTTCGCCGTACTGGCAGATTCGTCGTAAAAAAATAAGACGAAAGTGTCTCTTGAATTTTTTTTTTTCGAACAGTTTTCGAGTAGGAGCCGTCAGAAAGTCGGCCAATCAGGGTGCCCCTTTGGATTCGTTCTGGGACAGGAGGCAGCCACGATTGCGCGCGAGAGCAGGCAGGCAATGCCTCTCTCACTCGGTTGCCGACAAATGACTATCCGACGATGCGACCCACGACGATCGATGAAATTGAATCGTGTGTAATTCTGGATAATCAACTCGAACACCATACTGAGTGCCCCGCCATTTTTTTTTTTATTATTATTATTTTTTTTTAAATAATCACAATTCAAAACGTGATTCTCGAACTCGGAAAAACATCTTCATCCCTACCGGACATCCCCCGACTCACCCCGAGTAATCAACTCGGAGACGATTATTAGTGCCCCGCCATTTTTTTTCTTTTAAGATTATCAAAATTCGAAACCTGATTCTAACTCGGAAGAACATTTTCATCCCCACCGGACAACATCCCCCGACGCACCTCAAATAACCAACGCGGAGACGATTATTAGTGATCCATTTTTTTTTAACTTTTTTTTTTTCTAAAAATAATCACAATTTAAAACCTGATTCTGGAACTCGGAAAAATATCTTCATCCCCATCGAAAAACATCCCTCGACTCACCTCAAATAACCAACTCGG
Organism: Euura lappo; assembly: GCA_018257835.1. Lineage (NCBI taxonomy): Eukaryota > Metazoa > Arthropoda > Insecta > Hymenoptera > Tenthredinidae > Euura > Euura lappo. The sequence continues at coordinate 3,989 of JAEUYN010000238.1, read as the reverse complement.
AGACGATTATTAGTGCCCCATTTTTTTTTTCTTCTTCTTTCTTAATCTCCGCGTTGGTTATTTGAGGTGCGTCGGGGGATGTTGTCCGGTGGGGATGAAAATGTTCTTTCGAGTTAGAATCAGGTTTCGAATTTTGATAATCTTAAAAGAAAAAAAAATCGCGGGGCACTAATAATCGTCTCCGAGTTGATTACTCGGGGTGAGTCGGGGGATGTCCGGTAGGGATGAAGATGTTTTTCCGAGTTCGAGAATCACGTTTTGAATTGCGATTATAAGAAAAAAAAAAAAAGGCGGGGCACTCAGTATGGTGTTCGAGTTGATTATCCAGAATTACACACGATTCAATTTCATCGATCGTCGTGGGTCGCATCGTCGGATAGTCATTTGTCGGCAACCGAGTGAGAGAGGCATTGCCTGCCTGCTCTCGCGCGCAATCGTGGCTGCCTCCTGTCCCAGAACGAATCTAAAGGGGCACCCTGATTGGCCGACTTTCTAACGGCTCCTACTCGAAAACTGTTCGAAAAAAAAAAATTCAAGAGACACTTTCGTCTTATTTTTTTACGACGAATCTGCCAGTACGGCGAAGTGCGTTTAAACCTAACCACCCTGTATATATTGAATAGCGTGGGGCTTAACGGGCATCCCTGTCTTACCCCTTTATCCACCCAGAAACCTTCTGACGATGTTTCCCCTATCTTCACCCTGCACCTTGTCTCCGTGTATATCTCCTTCACTTTCTCTATCAAATCTCCGCTAACCTCTCTTTCTTCCATGGCCTTCCACAGCACCTCCCTGTCCAATTTGTCGAACGCCGCTTTCAGGTCTATGAATACTAGAAACACCTTCCCCTTTGGCCTCGCAATCCTCCTCTGTATCACTTGGTTCAATATATATATATATTATCTATCGTCCCTCTCCCTTTCCTGAAGCCGGCCTGCGTCTCTCCGAAGGATCCTTTCTCTTCCATTTCTTCTATTATCCTCTTGTTTATAATCGCCGTATATACCTTGTATGCTGTACAGGTGAGTGTTACCCCCCTGTAGTTTTTAGCCTCGTCTTTGTCCCCTCTCTTATATATCGGCACTATTACCCCGTCCCTCCACTCCTGTGGGTACCCTCCCCCTCCCCATGTCTTCTTTATTACCTCCCACGGCTTGTCGCACACCTTCTGCCCCCCGTGTATCCAGGCTTCATTCCTGATCCCATCCCCTCCAGGTGCTTTCCTCTCCTTGAACTTCTTTATTTGTTCTTCCACCTCCGCTCTCGTCACTTGTCTTCTTCCCAACTCTTCCCTCCTTTCTATGTTTTCCTCCCCTGCCGGTTTTTCTCTGCTCCCCCCTAGGCTTTCTATAAAGAAATCCAGCCATTCATCCTCCTTTATCCTCTCGCTCACCTACTCTCTTTTTCCTGTACTTATTCACGTAGGTACTCCCACGCCTCCGCTTCCGAGCTTATCGCTTCCAGCTTCTGTTCTTCTTCTCTCTTCCATTCTTTTCTCTTGCTTTCGCACTTCTCATTATATTCCTTTCTCTTCCTCCTTGCCTCCTCGTACCCTTCCTCTGTGTGTTCCCTCCTTGCCCTCCTCCATACTTTCCTTAGTTCTTTCTTGTCCCTCCTACACTCTTTGTCCCACCATTCTTTCTTCCCTGTTTTCCATTCTGACTTTCTTGTGCCCGTTACCGTTGCCCCCTTTATCACTCTGCTTAGATCCTCCCAGCTACCTTCTGCCCCCCACTCTGCCTCCTCGATCCTCCTCTTGAACTCCTCTCTCTCTCTCTCCCCCCATAGCTGCACCTGTTTTGTTTTTTCCTCCTCTGTTTTCTTCCGTCCCTCCCCTACCGTTTTCACTGTAATCGGTTGGTGGTCCGACTCCGTTCTGTCTTCTACCCTGAATTCCTGAATGTCCTCCCATGCCAACTCGTTTACCAGTGCGTAATCTATGACCGTCCTATGTGCTCCCTTTATATACGTGAAGGCCCCCTCTTCGTCCCCCCTAACATTGCCGTTCAGGATCGTCCATCCATTCTCCGCTGCCGTCTCTATTAGCGCTTCGCCTTCCGTGTTTTTCTCCCTGTCTTTCGTCCCCCTCGCTCCTTCCTCTCCCTCCTCAACCCCTCTACTCCCTTCTTCTCCTGTCCTCGCGTTGAAATCGCCCCCGATGCACAGCCTCTGCTTTACTTGTTATTTCTAGATATGGAATACGTCTGTGTTTTGAATCGCTTCCATCTTCCACGCGAGTGGGTGCACGGTCAACCTTTCGGGGATGTTGTACAGTTACTAGAGGTACTGGAAGTGATCATCGACGTCAACCGAAATGAGGATATTAACACTATCTATGTGGATTACCTCGGCGTTTGCACCAAAATAAACCTGGATTCCGAAGGACACTACTGGTTCAAAAAATCGGAGAAGGTTCCTGGCTAACTTATCGTTGATTGAAAATTTGAAAAATAATGATGATTTATTGAAAGACAGAAAAAAAAAAGTGAAATAGCTAATTCAAAACTGCAAAAAATATATACACTCATCACAGATTCATAATTCTGTTGTAAAAAAAAAAAAAAATTCGTTCTTTTTCAACTGTACCTTCAATTGCTCTCAACCCTAGCATTTTATTTTTACCTATTTCTCAAGCTGTCGTAAGACAATTCAGGAGATTAGATAATAAATTAATCTAATTAAATGTAAATGGTTGATGGAAGATTTACTTTCAATGAAAAGATTTTTTTTTGGTTTCAACTATAAATTTATTTGATGAAAAATAAAGATTCGTAGTTATTTTGAAAAATTTTCTGATTAAACATTGCTATACGAGTTAACAAGTAGAAAAATCAGATTTGGTGTAATGCAGACTACACAGACCGAATCCATCTTAAATCGGGCAGGCAAGGCTAAAATGGAAATCGTGATTTCACGGAATTTTTTCAAATTGAAATATGTTGTTGTTCGACGAAAAAAAAGTGACCCGTATTTTTTTGTTTTGAAAAAAAAAATCTTGCTACGAAGTTACGGCTATTTGAACATTTAATCGTGCGCTACCAAAGTTCTTGAAAGAGGAACACTTTTTTTCTGAATAACGCTATATCTGCGGAACGGATCATCGCAAATACTTCATCTTGGTCTCATATTGTAGAGTTTTTCGCACTCTTTTGGAATTCGAAGAAAAATTTGAGGATTTTTGAAAATTGACGGAATGACGTTCATTTTTCGAAAATTAGGGAAACCCGATTTTCTCGAAAAGTGATTTTTTCATTTTCTCAAAAATTTCACACAATATGTGGGGTGATATGACGGATATATCCTCGAAGTTTCATCGATGCTAAAACACTGCTTCATATCGAGAAAAAAAAATTTCGTGCGTCACTGAAATTCGTAAATTCCTGTGCTGGTGTCTACTTTGTGAGCATCGTTGAGATGTGTACAGATTTTTCGATCCAAATAATATTACCTAAACTTGATACATACGTACCTGAGGAAGTACATGGCCAAATACCGTATGATGTATAAGACTACCACGAAAAAAATACAAAATTTACAATCAGGGATTAATTGTAGTAATAACAATATCGTACAATAATAATATGATCATAACTACATAATATTAAATACTATATCTATAAAAAAATATAATATAATAGTATAAAATCTACAGATCTTGCATGTAACGCAAGCAGCTGATGCATTGAAAATGTCCTTCGTTATCTTAGTTTTCGTGCATTTTTTCATCTGAATCTCTGAATTTACATGCTGCGCTATTATTATTGCCATCTATGATTATGGTACGAATCATCATTTGCACCGTGAAATCTACATTACCGAAATGTCCCTCGTTCTATTGTTTTTGTTGATTTATTTATTTATAAACTTTTTTCACGCAGCGGTTAATTACATGCTGCGCTATTACTATTGCCATCTATGATTACACTAAGAATCATTATGTGCACAGTGAAATCTACATCATCTAAATGTCCCTCGTTCTATTGTTTTTG
>JAEUYN010002370.1:0-25445 GCA_018257835.1 Euura lappo | reverse complement strand
CGTCAGACGTGGAGCGGAAATATTTAGAAATGAAAACTTTTGTTGACAGCTCCATCGACCTAGCAGAACCTAACCTCATTTCGCCCCTAATAAGGAAGGCGTAACTTTTCGGTAGCAGATTATCCAGATCATTTCGCCCCTAATAAGGAAGGCGTAACTTTTCGGTAGCAGATTATCCAGATTATAAAACAATTATCTCCTATGCTTATACACAGGAGATACCTGTTTTATCATCAGCTTCCGAAAAGTTAGTCGTTTCTTATTCGGAGCCATGGAGTTTGATCCACGGCTAACTTGTAAGCCTCTAGCAGCCGACATGGAACGGCCATAGACAATGTTGTTTCGTCTGTTTGCATTTATTATACTAGATAGATCCGAAACTCTGTGATATTTTAGCAGCACGTAACTTCCCTATTACTTGAACGACTTTCTATATTATTATATATTCAGAATTTGGAAATCACGCCTGACGGAGGAAATGAAATTGGCGATGAAACGGGGTATCAGAATTCTATAATTAATCATATCTAAGCTCTCAGTTAACCGATTACGTTCAAATTGGGCTTAAATGAGAGCTTTTCGAGTCCAGATTCAGAATCTTGCATGCAAAACGCAATATTTTTCACGAAGACGGAATAAACACGACTTAAAAATTGCCGTTCGGCCGAAACAGAGTTCGCTCGGGTATATAGAGCCGTTGAGTCTCTAGCGCGTAAAAAATTTTTTTTTTAATGTACTTGGCTCGAGACTCTACCGAGTCTCTTGATTAATCGGTAAAAACTAATCGATTATTTTTTGCCATTCTTACAAGGTGTAGGGAAAGGCGGGGAGAATTCAGGTTTCATTTTTGCTCAAAATCCACGGGCAATTTATTCAAAAGAAAAAGATGAAATTTTCCATAAAATAATTTAGCAAAAGCAAGAAACTGAACAATTTTTACTAAAGAAAATTGCGAAACAAGTTCTTGGGGGAAAAAAATGATTCTCTGCAATGGATTTGGACCCCATAAGAAATTACGTGAAAAAAAAGAGCTGACACAAGATTATCGCTGGTTTTATTAACTGTATAATTTTGTTGTTAACAGCTAAAAGACAATAGACTGATCTTTATTCTATCGGTTGAATTTACTCCCGAATAAATATAAAATATGAAACGAAATACGAAATAGTATTAGAAAAATATAATAACGATGCAAACTCTCTGTGACAAGGATACAGTGGAGAAAATAAAAAATAAAAATGAAGATAGTCTCTAGAAACCGTCGACAAAAAATCCTCCTACAAGATCGAAACGATCTAAAATCTCTACAGTGGTCGAAACTCCGAGGGATAAGTCAATTTCCTCGATTTTTTTTTCATAATTCGATTATCTGCTCTCACGTTCGACAAGCTATTTTCAATCCATAATTACTAAGATCAGTTACTTGACGCAGTTTGAGAGCAAGTAAAATGTCACTGATTTTTTTCTTCATTTGTTGCAATCAAAATTAATATTCAAAGGGTTATTGAATAGAAAAACATAGGACTGGTTTATGATAAGTTTTTATCAATTATCAAACACGAATTTTAATTTTATACTACAGCAGCAGATCTTAGTCCAAAAATATAATTTTGAACGAAAAAATCCTGACCAGATAAACTGTTTCTTATTGAATAAATTCATTCATTCGAAAACCCAATTGGAAAAAGAATCAAGGGCAAGAAGTTTTTTTATCAGTCCTAATTACAAATTATCAGATGAGTATATTAAAAAAAAAAAATCATATAAACTTCCCTATTGCAAGGCTGGTAGCGATAGAGAGGCCCAAAATAAGGGATAAAAGTGAGTTTTTTACTCGAAAAAGTGACCAATAAGTGACTGAAAGTGACTGGGAAAAATCAATGATAACTCTATTTATCGTAATAGTAATTGGAGCGGAACACAATAATAATTTGAAGCGATTTTGCATGATATAAAACAGATTTGAGAAAAAAAAAAAATATTTTAATAGTGCGAAACTAAATTGCGACCAGAAAAGTGTTTCGCGTGATCAAATCTCGGAAAAAGTGACTTCGATTGAAAGGAGTAACTAATAATAGTAAAAAAAAAGTGACTCGCTATCAGCCCTGCTATTGGAATAAAAAAATAAAAAATGAATAGCCATCACCAGTATACGCACCTCGTTTCCCCACTTATCGATAACTTATAACGAAGAAAATACCCTGGGTGATGATGAGTCGAGAAAAAATATGAGAATTGATCTCCAAGATTTTTTATATATATATTGTATTTTTTTTTGCTTTACATTGACAGGTGGAATGTCGACCTCAATCCAGTACAAATTTGTAAAGCTTTCTTCAAACGAAAAATCACTCTCCTAAAATCAAATGACTGTAAGGAGTTTGAAGTAATATAAATGTGAAAAAAATTGATTAAAAAAAGAAATGATTGGAATTTTTTGTATCAATTATAGTCAAACCAAAATGTTGACTTTATTGATGAATCCTGGAAATTTCTATTTAGAATTTTCAAATTAGGAGACAAAGTGATGAAGCATAATTTTATAGTATCAATGATCAACCACATATTCACTATTTCTAATTTAGAAATCCGAGAATTCGAATCGATTATAAGAAATTGTATCAACAATTCTTCGTGAAACCGTATAATTTTTATCAGAATTAAACAGAAACATCACCAGGGCGCGACGGTATATCAGAAATTTACCAAATAATATCTCACAAGTACCATTTAGAGCCAGGGTGTTCAACACCGGCCATTTTGGGAGCTCAAAGCCCGGAAGCCGGAGTACATAATTGGGCGGGTCAGGTAAGCTTGTTACCTGGGTTGAGGAAAGGTCTGTCGATCCTATTATAACGGACAATAGGCATGAGCAATTGGGCATAGGAATATGGGACACGTTTTGGATAGCTGGCGATACGTTCGATATGTTTACGTTTGACCAGGTTATACATTATTCTCAGAACCCATTGTTCTATGCGACCCCCCGTTCAGTCCAGGTAGTCCCGGATGGTCAGGTATTAATCCTTTCTAAGTGAACGGGTAATAAGCTTGGGAGCTCGAGCGCACGTATACCTGGCGGGAGTGAATTTGGCTCTGGGAGTCCCTGTTGAACACCCTGGATTTAGAGATTTGCAAACAATTTGTTGCGATACTATTCGATCAATTCTGAGGATAAGCTAAAAATACAGAGCAAGGGAGAAAAAAAAAATTATTGGCACAGCGGTCGGTGTCCTCTTCGTGTCGATGTCTTCGAGCGCAGCGTCCGTCATCTCCACGCCCGCGCCCCCACGCGAGCGCAGAAATGAAAAGACGCGTGTAGCCCATCCGAGCGATTGCAGATCAACGATTGAATACAGGCGCGTAGATTTTGATTAAACAAAAATTATTCCGTCAACAATGTACAAAGAATAATATTCTCAATCAAATTTGAATGATCGTCATAGGATCAATTCTAGATTAAACAAAAAACCTTGAAAAAAGAAACGGAAATCTATTCATAGATACTGCAATCGCCGGTGTCAGTTTTGAAATGAAAAATTACAACTATCGTGACTCTGTATCGTGAGAGGATAATAACTATCTTGAAATTTCTTATACAAACAAGAATGAAATTTACAAATCCTGGCGATTTGAATGAAATTAAAAAACATACCGAGTTCTCAATATTGATACGGTTCTGTTAAATTTATGAACCTGATTTGGAGATTCGAAACATACTACGTTTATTTTTTAGTTTTCATCGACAAAGCGGTATTTCAGTCAATTATCAACACTCCATCCAATTAAAAGTTTAAAATTTTCATTTTTTGGTTGATTCTGCAATATCTTATGATCCGATTCGGCAATTACTCTAGCAGTGGAAACCAATTTTTAGATGAAATTATCATGAATTTTCATATCATATGATTATCCACCCCAATTTTCAGAACATTCTGTATATGAAATTTATTATATCTTGGCTATGAAATTTTCGAATGATTTTTAATTTTCAAAACTGTTATATGAATATTGAAATATTGAAAAAGTTGAATTTTAATATACAAAAAGTATACGTTAATTGCTTCGCATACATTTTCACGAAACTTGATACAGAAATTTATAACAGTGTATCTGTATATAGACCGTTCATAATCGTTGCGTGGCATCACGCAAATTGAACATTGAACAATAGAGCGGACGTCGACCACAAAACCCTCAACCTTTCTACTAATTTTCGCTATTGTCGACCAAATGTGTCGTCATAAAGTCAATAATTCCAATTATTCTTACAACCCTGCCTTCGTAAATTTCTACAAATTTCTTCTCTATTGTTTTCAACATTTCCTGGAGTCCGTCATAAGCTATGTAACCCCGAGCACCTGCTACTTTTACCATGGACATCCCTTCCTCGAATTTATATACTTATCCTTGAAATTACCCAATTACCCCCCCACTCGACTAACTCGACCAATCCCAACTCTCGTTACAAACTCCTGCACCCTCCACTTTTCCAAAATCTTTCAAATTCTTCCTTCTACTCGAACTTCCAATCGACAGTACGCATCGAAGTCTCAAACCGACAACAACAACTAACTGGACAGTCAGTCAATCAAAGAAAGTCAACAATTTCAAGAAACGATTCTGATATCTACTCCAATCGTTGCTCAGCCGTTTTTTTCGCGCAAATTTGAGAATCCGTTCGAGTCGTTATAATTAGTAATCGAGATTTTCTTCACTTGGTTCTTCACGAAAAACAGAGAAATGGCAAACGTGAAGGCAACGAATACTCTTCACAGTGGGATATTTCATCCCCTATTACGACAATGGCAATCACCAAACGTCGAAATTACAGCAAAGAATTTAATGTATCCCATTTTCATAGTAGACGATGCAGAAGCCAAAGATCCTATCACAAGCATGCCCGGAGTTTATCGTTATGGGATAAACTCTCTGAGACCAATGCTAGAGCCATTGGTAGCGAAGGGCCTGCAATCAATCTTGTTGTTCGGTGTACCTAATCACTTGGTTAAGGATAAAATTGCCACCAATGCAGACACTCCCCAGAATCCGGTGATCCAGGCGCTGCCTTCGCTTCGGAAGTGGTTTCCCAATCTGCTTATAGCCTGCGATGTTTGTCTGTGTGCTTACACCGAACATGGACATTGCGGGATATTGCACGCGGATGGACACATCAACAATGAAGCCAGTATCAAACGCATCGGCGAGGTCGCCGTCAAATATGCCCAAGCTGGGGCACAAATAATAGCACCTTCGGATATGATGGATGGTCGAATAGGAGCGATAAAGAAGGCTCTTGCGGCTGCGGAGCTTACGAATCGAGTCGCAGTTTTGTCTTATGCTGTCAAATTTTCGTCAGGTTTTTACGGACCCTTCAGAGACGCGGCAAAATCCGCACCTCAATTTGGGGATAGAAAATGTTACCAGCTTCCACCAGGCAGTATTGGACTTGCAGCCAGAGCAGCTGCTAGAGACATAGAAGAAGGCGCCGACATGCTGATGGTGAAACCAGGTTTGGCTTACTTAGACGTAGTAAGTCGAACAAAAGACGCGCATCCAGAGTATCCGATGTTTGTTTACCAAGTGTCTGGAGAATATGCAATGCTGTATCACGGAGCAAAGAACGGAGCCATAAATTTAGAAACTGTACTGAACGAAATTTTGCTGTCGATGAGAAGAGCCGGCGCTGATTGTATCGTTACTTACTTCGCACCATTCATTCTAGACATGTTATCCCCGAAGAGTAAATACTAGCTCCTTTTGTCGACGTAACTTCATTCCAAAATTTTGTTTCTGACGATGCAATCATTGATGCACAGTATATCTGGTGGTCAGTGCGTTCAACATTCAATAACAATAATTCAATTCTGCAAACCTTGTGAATAATCAAACATCTCAACAAATTGTGAATATACATTTAATCGACTAAAATTTCATTCAAACAATCATTTATTCAATAAAAATACCATCACCACATCTAAAGTGTAGTGTGGGACACAACAATCATGTCGACAAACGGTTTGCCTCATGTCGCTGTTGGCCCTATAGTCAAGGGTTTTGGACGAGGCTCCAGGGAGCTGGGGATTCCTACCGGTTAGTACCTATACAGTTGAGTTGGATCTAATTTGAATTTGAATATCCAATCGCGCCTCTGCTTTTATTTCCACGGTTGTGTTATTTGTACGTTTATAACTTCCACAGCCAACTTTTCACCCGAGATCGTGGAGAGTCTACCCGAGGAAATAAACACCGGAGTTTATTACGGTTGGGCCTCCGTCGGCGGCGGAGATGTTCATAAGATGGTCATGAGCATCGGGTGGAATCCGTTCTACCGGAACACCCGGAAATCAATGGCAAGTCTCGAGTCTGTTGTCAACAACGATAATAGCGATAAAATTAATAATAGCGATCTTTTATCATTTCTGCAGGAAACGCACATAATTCACGAGTTTTGTGGGGATCTGTACGACGCGGAGCTGAGGGTAGTTATGCTTGGCTTCTTGAGGCCCGAAGCGAACTTTACCACCGTCGGTGAGCAAGGCTGTGTTCTATTTTCCCCAAAGTATCAAATTTTCCAATCTAGATCTCGGTTCAGTTGAATGTCTTTGCCAGTACTTTGATATTTCGTATCAAAACAGAATTTTTATGAAAATCAATTCCATTCGAAGTCTTACAGTACGAAATTCCAATGTTTCGGACTTTGTTTGATCAGTAACTGTGAGTAATTGATTCCTTTCAGAGGATCTGATTGCGTGGATCAAAGTTGACATTGAGAACGCCAAGAAGCATCTCGACGACCCGGTCATGGCGGCTTACAAGCATCGCAGCTTTTTCACCGACATAAATTCGAGTTGAAAGAAGAATTTCAAAGAAGAAACTTAATAAGGAAATTTCTAAAAAGTACAACAATGAAGTATAATTGAATCCACAAGAATTACCAATCAATTTAAAATAAACAATCTTGAGTTATAATAAAAAATCACAAGCACACACTCGCAACCTACCCGTCGACCCTGCCGATAAACTTGATTCGAGAGACGCAGTGATCCTATAACTATAAGAAAGATTATCACCGGGGAAAACAATCCTCACACTCACTCATACATCGTGGGTAAAACTTACTGTTTTTGTTCCTGTAAAAAAAAAATTGGAGGATGGAACAGACAGCGTTGAAACATCCTGATCTAATTTATCTTTTTTCTGAACGGATTAATCTCTGAGTTTGAATCTTAGCACTATCGTTCTAAGGATGCTTTTAAGACGCCTCGGATTCGAACCGAGGCAAAAACTAAACTTTTCCGAACAGTTAAAAAATGAAAACCTTGTCTTTCGACAAAGTCAAGCAAAACCTTTGACCTCGAGATACGATATCGGTGTTATCAGAATTTTCATTCATCTTTTAATACCGCACTCGAGGTCAAGTCACTACAGCGAGCCGCCATTTATTAATTTCTGTGTGCAATTTATTTAAAGAAAAAAAGAAAATGCCCTCGTCACTCTTAGGAATATCCACCGCTCAATCGGCAAGACTCTAAAGTATTCGGCAATAAATTATAAAACAGCGTCAAAATTCATTGAGATTGTGATATTCTCTCCGCGGATGCCGGTTCAGCAATGGATTTCCATCGCGATGCTCATCGGTCGTCGCAACAGACTGTTGAAATAGTGAGACGCTGTTCACTATTATCTGTTCGAGTTGGCAATCTATGTAATGCTATGTATTGATGCAAAGCTTTTGTTTATAAAAAGAAGAAGAAGAAGTCTATCGTTTTGCACGACGCGCGACCATGCTGTTAATAAACGATGTTTAAACGTTATCACGAGTTTTATTCAATCGACTAAATAAACCTCAACAGGTTATGGCCCAGAAATACAGCAGAAACTGGAGTTAATTGAATAATAATAATTTCCGTAAAAACCCGAGCCGCCGCGTCCGTGTTTGAAGTCGTGAAAATTTATAGCTATACTCAAACGGGTAGAGCAAAGCCGAGTATGCCAGTCTCGATCGTGTAAAGACTGAAGCATCGCAGCATAAATCGTAAGTCGGATTCGCGAAATTCGTAATCGTTTTGCTTCGTTTTTAAAAGTGAAGAGTCTAAATCTATAAAAAGCTAATGGAAAGTGACGATTAAAAACGAGATTAAAATCGAGAGCAGTGTCGCCGCACATCTAATTCAACTCGATTAGCGTACGTAAACAAAAACAAAAATGAATCTAGTCAAGATGAGTGACAGCATGTCGACAGTTAACCGATTCAATGGCAGCAACTATCAGTTATGGAAATTTCACGTTGACGCAGTTCTTCGAGGACATGGTCTTCTAAGTATCGTTGACGGAACTGAAGCAAGACCTGCAGATAATTTTTCTGACTGGATGAAAAGAGATGGCAAAGCTATGGCCATACTGATCTCAGCGCTTGAACCAGAGCAAGCACAATTTGTTATAACCTGCAAATCTTCAAAACAGATTTGGGATGCTCTGATATCTATCCATAGCAAACGAAGTGAAGTTAGTGTTATGACGTTATATGAAGAGTATTTCGCTCTACAAATGAAAGATTCGGATACAGTCGCTGCACATGTTTCTCATGTCATGAGACTTGCAGCCGAGATTGAAGATCAAGGTGAAGCTTTATCCGATAACATTAAGATGGCTCGAATAGTTAGCAGTTTAACGTCATGTTACAAGAACTTCAAAACTGTTTGGTATAATATGAAAGAAGGCCGTGATTTAAATAGTCTGCTTGCCAGATTAAGGATGGAAGAAGATCAGTTAAACAAAGCATCTGCAACAGGAGGGTCAGCGGCTGCTTACAGTGTGAATATTCAGAAGAAAAAAAAGGAATACGTCCGCAAGTCGATTCCAGAGCTGAAGAAGATCACAAAGTGTCGAGCATGTCATAAAGTAGGACATTGGGAAAGAGAGTGCCCAACGAAAAAGGAAAAATCAGATGGCAAGAAGACAGAAAAGAAGACAGAAGACTCCAAGACAGAATATGGGTTCGTAGTTACAACTGATATTACTGTAGCACGAGATTTGGACGTCTGTTTGGCTGATTCTGGAGCATCAAAGCATATGTCTCCAAGAAGAGAATGGTTTGTTGATTATAAACATTGCCAAAATGACAGATTTGTTGTAATAGCCGACAGAACACAAATCCAAGTTTGCGGAACGGGTACTGTGCTAATTGACGCGTGGGTCAATGGTCAGTGGGAGCCTCGGAAGGTCGAAAATGTCCAGTATGTGCCAAATCTGGTACAGAATCTTTTTTCAACAGGCGTCGCAACGTCACTTGGATATGTTCAAATTTGTAAGGGTAACGAGTGTCAACTTATCAATGAAAAAGATGATAAGCTAGTAGCGTTGGGAATTAAGGATCAGACACAACAGTATCGATTGTTGTTCCGTCCAAGGAACACTGTCAATGCTAATACATCAAAAGTTTTGAGTCTACAGCAATGCCACGAAAGATTGGGACACATTAATCCAGCAACTATCAAGACTATGATCAAAAACGAACTCGTCGACGGAGTTGTGATAGACAAAAATGAAGCAAATGCCGATTTCTTCTGTGAAGCTTGCAAGATTGGGAAGATGCAGAGAACTTCTCATCGCATAAGTCGACAACGAAAGCAAAATGTAGAACCAGGCGAGGTTATACATAGTGATGTCAGTGGTTGGATGCGAACACCTGCTATTGGAAACTATCGTTATTTTGTCACGTTCAAGGATGAAGCGAGTGGTTTTCGCGTTGTTAGCTTGATCACGCACAAAAGTGAAGTACCAGGAAAATTCAAAGATTTTGTCAGGTTTGCAGAAAACGCAGCAGGAAAGAAAGTGAAAGTTCTTCATTCAGATAATGGGACGGAGTAACTTTTTTGAAGTCACAAGGAATCGTACACGAATTTTCTGCGCCGTACACTCCAGAACAGAATGGAAGAGCTGAGAGAGAGAACAGGATAATCCAGGAATGCGCGAGAACTATGCTCCTATCGAGTAATCTGCGAGAAAGTCTATGGGGTGAGGCCGTGTGTACAGCAGCACACATACTCAACAGAACACCTAGGACTGAATCTCAAAATACAACACCGTATGAGCAATGGTTTAAAATAAAGCCCTCACTTAGTCATGTGAAAAAGTTCGGAACAGCAGCGTACGTGCACGTACCTAAAGAAAAACGAACTAAATGGGAGGCTAAGGCTGTAAAGATGTATCTCGTTGGCTATACGTCTACAAGCAAGAATTATCGACTGTTCGATCCAACTAGAAACAGAGTTTATGTAAGTTGTGACGTTGCTTTTGGAGACGGGAAAGGCAGTGAAAAGAACGTCGAAACAACTAGTGAATCTACTGTTACATTTGGACTACCGAATGAAGAAAACGTTCAGCAGCAAGTGGTGGAACCGGAAGAGCCTGGAGATTTAATGGTTGAAGAATTCGCAACACAGGAACAATCAGAGACAGAAACAGAGCAACATGCAGAAGAACAAAAAGTTAGCAGATTTTTAAATAATCCAGATGCTAATCACGTGAATGCAGTTAAGAGAATTTTGAAATATCTTAAGGGTCAAACAGGTTTTGGTATTAAATTTAATGATCAGTTCCAAAATGAGAAACTATCAGGGTACACAGATTCGGATTTTGCCAGATGTGTGGATACGAGAAAATCAAACACAGGTTTTGTGTTCTTTCTTGGAGGTGCGCCAGTAACATGGCGTAGTCATCGTCAGGCAACAGTAGCTTTATCTACGACAGAGTCTGAATTCATAGCAGGTTGCGAGGGAGTTAAAGAAGCTGTCTGGACCAGACAATTATTAACAGAATTAGGAGAAACTGTTTCGGAGAGTACTCCAATCTATATGGATAATATGAGTGCAATCAGTATAATCAAGAATCCTCAAATCCATAACAGAACAAAGCACATCGATATCAAGCTATTTTATATACGAGAAGCGTGTAAACAAAAGAAAGTTAGCATTAAATTTGTTTCTACGAAAGAGCAGACTGCTGACATATTTACTAAGCCTTTATCTCGTGATATGTTGATTGAAAACCGTAATAAGCTAAGAATTATGGTTACACGGAGAAAAAGGAGCGCTTCCTGTAGCTGATTGAATACATATTTGCATGAACATAACCTATAACAGCTATGGGAGCCATGCTGTCAGTTGCTGCAGCCTTCCGTATAGCTCCCACAACTATACTCCGGCTCCCACAGCTATACTCTGCACTCCTGTAGCTGGACAACACACTGTTATGACCAAAGACCTGATTGTAAGCTACAGGAACCAGAAATCTGGCTGTCACAACCACTCCTTTTTCTCCGTGTAAATAAACGGAACAGAAATAGTAACCATCGAGTGGGAGTGTTGAAATAGTGAGACGCTGTTCACTATTATCTGTTCGAGTTGGCAATCTATGTAATGCTATGTATTGATGCAAAGCTTTTGTTTATAAAAAGAAGCGTCTATCGTTTTGCACGACGCGCGACCATGCTGTTAATAAACGATGTTTAAACGTTATCACGAGTTTTATTCAATCGACTAAATAAACCTCAACACAGACTATATATAAAGAATAATAATCGAAGCAAAAGAATACTTCACATTCTCTGATCAGAAACGGAACAATTAAACCTTGTAATATTAAAATTCAATTAGCAATAGAAGAAAAGCAAGAACTGTTGCGATCGCCGATGTGCCGGTCTATCGAACTAACTAAGAAATGCAAAACAATGGTACCGCCGTGCCAATCTATAAATGAGGGGAAGGAGAGCAATAATAGGTCATCAAAATTGCACTTGTATCACTTGCCAACGTTGCGGAGTACCAGGCTCCGTCTCGTCCACACCATAGTCGACCGCTAGCTGCGCTACCGTCCCTGGCCAGGCTGTCGTCGCTCGCTACGCTGACATCGATTGCAGTGTTTGACCTTCCGTTCGCGGCTGATTCTGGACGATTTTAACTCGCTGCAACAGAGAATTGAGAAGGAAAAACCACATTAGCCATCGTTATAAAATCATGAATTGTTTTTCCTTCGGCAGCAGAATTTCTCACCTACAGGATTTTCCACTTTTCATCCGCTGTTTCGAGGTCCAGGCGGTGATCAGCTCCGGAAGTCGTCCTCGCCTTGAGATCCGAAGGTCCGATGATTCTGAAACGTACAATTTTGGGAAAAAATGAGCCATTAGTCATCAGATAAATCAACTTTTGATTCCGAATCGTGTGATTCTTCGTCTTACCGATTATGGAATCGTTTCCAGCTGCGATGTTAGCCGCGTGGGTGCAGCAGTCGATCGTTTCTTCCAAACGGGCGATGTAATTCTTCGGGGAGAAAAACAATGTAGGGAAATTTGTATTAGTTATAACCCATATTTTAGAGTAATATAAAATATGACCCTCAAGATTTGTGCATCTGCATTTTTCTAACTTTGGCAAGCCGTAACACCGAAACGGTCGGTCTGAGAGAAAACTTTGTACAACGTTTTTTTGTTGCTCCATCAATTATGTAGATACAAATTTTTTTTTTTTTTCAAAGTCAAGTTGCCAAATTTCAAAAATGCAGATGCAGAGATCTCGAGGGTCATTATAAAATACAATTTAAAATAACAAATTCGAAACAATGTAAAATATGAAATACATATTAAGATAGGGATAAGTACGTGAAAAAGAAAAATGCGACGAATGGGAGAAAGAAAAAAAAGTCCAAGAGTTTAGAGCTGGCTGTGAGCTGTTGATCCGTAAAGTCACGGAACACGACAATAAGGTCGCTTCAGTTTACTAATTTTGTACAAGAGAGTCAGACCAGGCATCCTTTGTAACAGAGTAGAAATTTTCGAGAAAGAGAACAATGGATGAGACGGAAATTATTATCGTTACATGAAGCCAGGGTCAATGGAGAAAAAGAAGAAGACGATCAGAGAAAGAAATAGAGAAAAAAACAATAAAACCATTAATAAAACCAACAAAATTAGATCGAATTGATTTCGATTTGGCGAAATTAACGAAAATTATTCCTAATTAATCGGAATTAACTTCGATTCGGGTTCGAATTAATCTCGGAATTATCGCGAATTGACTTTAACCAACGTGTATTATTCAAAGTTTCTCGAAAATTGAAGAAATAATTCGAATTAAACAAAATTAATTGGAAAAAGTTTGACGATCGTCTTGAAATGACTCGTGCAATGCAGCAAAACAAAAGAACAAGACTATAGAACGATCGCGTGTGAGAACGATGCGACGTTCTTTTTTTTCTTCGTATATTATACCTAGAGGACAAAAGAACGTAGATTTTCGTGCAAAACAGGCACGAAAGATCGCGACAGGCATTTCTTTCGTTCAAAATAATCGCGATTCGGGATAAATAACGCAGAAAAAAATCGTTGCGGGATGAAATAAATCGGTTGACTCTACGAGATGAAAGAAATTAACTACGAGATGAAAATGATTGAAAATCGGATCACGATCTCGAAACGACGCTTCAATTTTTCGAGTTTGAACAAAATCTACGCTATCATACGTTGATACAAAGCTCCTGAATCGAATATCACATGCGACAATTCTGTTCTGATTTCTGTGACTCGAACGGTTGAATAAAAGTCGATTCGCACTCACCGGATCTTCGCAGGTTTCTCGATACCGAGACGAAATAACGATATTCTGGTCTCTCTTCTCCTGCTGCCATCCTTTCCTCTTCAAAGTATTTCAAAGTAACGAAATAGATCGAGAAATTACGATCCACGAACACGACGAGCCGTTCGCAGAGACAGGGCAGCGATCAGCGATGGTGATGCGATGATGCGATGGGATGAGGAAAGAGACCGAGGCGAGATAAGAGGCGAGCGAGTGTCGACGTCGAGCGGACGACCGCAGCCGCGTGGGCGTTCGGTGGGATCCACTTTCGACCGCTGATTGGCTGCCGCTGCGCAGCGGGTGATCGCGGGCTGAAGCGGCGCAGGATAGGGGGGCAGCAGTTGTAATTTGTAATTAGAATGGTTTCGATTACTAATTACATTTGGAATGATTGAGACTGGTCAAAAATCCGCATCAGTGTCATCGCTCAAGAGTTAATTGTTTCTCAAAATTCTCTTGGTCAAAGAGATTTGTCTTGTCAAAGAAATTTGATTGGTCAAATGAGACAAGTCAAATTGCAGCTGACGACGTGGCCACGGTTAGTTCTAAATAGCGAATACTCATATATTCATAATTTATTTAATAATGCCCTCAAAAACGATAAATTTTATTCTAAATTTGACATAGAACGGTATTACTTATGAAGCACCCGAAATCCCCTGTCGATTGACATCGTAACACTACATAAACCATTGTAAATTGGTGAATCAATACAGTATACACTATACTTTTATTATAATAAACTAGGGGCTCCGCCCCTCCGCGCTTCGCGCGGCAACCCCGCTCGGCGCTACGCGCCTCACTTTTCCTAGGAATGGCTGGCATAACTTTTTCTAACCGTCAGTGGCTGTTCTACCCATTTCTAACCCTTCTTGGGACACTCATTTTTCCTAGGAATGGCTGGCCTAACTTTTTCTAGCCGTCAGTGGCTATTCTAACCATTTCTAACCCTTCTTGGGACACTCATTTTTCCTAGGAATGCCTGGCCTAACTTTTTCTAGCCGTCAGTGGCTATTCTAACCATTTCTAACCCTTCTTGCGAACAACCTGGACGACGAAAACTACGACGCGGTAGATCTGGACACCACAAACTACAACGCGAATAACCTGGACGACGGAAACTACGACGCGATCAACCTGGACGACGGAAACTACGACGCAATCAACCTGGACGACGGAAACTACGACGCGATCAACCTGGACGACGGAAACTACGACGCGGTAGACCTGGACAACGTGAAAAACCTGAATGACGGAAGCTACGACGCGGTAGACCGAGACGCCGGGAACTACGGTGCGATCAACCTGGACGACGGACATCCAGAACTATGGCGAGATAGACCTGGAGACCAAAAACTATGGCGCGGTAGACCTGGACATCCAGAACTATGGCGCGATAGACCTGGAGACCAAAAACTATGGCGAATATAACCTGGATGCAGAAGACTTATGGCGCGATAGACCTGGAGACCAAAAACTATGGCGCGGTAGACCTGGACATCCAGAACTATGGCGCGATAGACCTGGAGACCAAAAACTATGGCGAATATAACCTGGATGCAGAAAACTTATGGCGCGATAGACCTGGAGACCAAAAACTATGGCGCGGTAGACCTGGACATCCAGAACTATGGCGCGATAGACCTGGAGACCAAAAACTATGGCGCGGTAGACCTGGACATCCAGAACTATGGCGCGATAGACCTGGAGACCAAAAACTATGGCGCGGTAGACCTGGACATCCAGAACTATGGCGCGATAGACCTGGAGACCAAAAACTATGGCGAATATAACCTGGATGCAGAAAACTTATGGCGCGATAGACCTGGAGACCAAAAACTATGGCGCGGTAGACCTGGACATCCAGAACTATGGTGCGATAGACCTGGACACCAGGAACTATGGCGCCATATACCTGGACACCAGGAACGGCGCGATAGAACGCGAATATAACCTGGATGCAGAAAACTACGCCGAAAACTCATGACCCAGATGCTGACACACAGAGATCAACAAGTGTCAGAGATCAAGCCTAGATTCTGACCGTCCATGGTTACGAGCGCCCATAGTTACGGGGACACGGTATTCAAATTTTCGGCCCATAGTTACGGGGACACCCATAGCAACGACGATTTTATATATATATAGAGAGATGTATTGGAAGTACTTCTACACGGAGAGAAATTTATAGTAATAATAACAGAAAAAGTATGGTAATGAATCCTATACAGTATGCCATTCGTGACATCCCAATAAACACACAGTGGTTGATGTGTGGTATAATAAACGTATTTCGACACGTTAAGAAAACGTTGGTAATAAACGAGTTACATCGAATCTATGGGAAATACTCGTATATTATACCATAAAGTTTTAGGTACGAAGTCCGCCTGTTATACCAATTTTTCGATACACATTACTTATACGGGAAATATACGTGTATTATACCATCAATTTTTGATCACTGTCCGCGATAATATTTATTCTTAAAATGTCAACCAAATGTTGTTTTTAACATAATAATGTATTATTAATAATAATAAACCGTTATTAATGAAAGACAATTAAAAATTGAAGAATTAAAAAAAAAAAAAAGTGACTTCACGGGGATTCGATCCGGGAACCTCTCGTGTGTGAAACCAATCTCTTGTCCTTGCGCTGCTGCCAGCTCTTACGATGAACACAGAGTTTGAGGTACATAATATCTGCTGTACTATGGGACTTGTGCAACAGCATTTTGTCATAAAAATGTGGATGTTAGGAAGTTTTTGAGAGGTGAAAATTAGGTCGGGCACGCGGACATCGAGACCAAAAATATACCATGGATTACACGTGTAAAAAACGCTTTTTATTCGGTGGAAAACATGTGGAATATACCAGCACACAGAAACGTGTTTTCCACGTGTTTTCCACGGGTTTTCCTGGTATACAAGATACGTTGATTGAATGATGTGTGGTCCACGTATAATTTTTCCACTTATGCCGACTTTCCACATTGGACACGTTTAATATACGTATATTCGACGTACCTGTGTTTATTGGGATATACCTGAAATATGCCAATTTTCGCGATATCTCATAGGAAAAATTATTTTGGGAGGTTTGACACACGGTATGACAAAAATCATTATACAAAGCATAGCAAGAACATCTCACATAGCATAGTGGCTCCAACGAAAGTGTGGTGTCGCTTATCTTAGTAAACGGTATAAGTCCTGAACCAGGTGCGACACAGCAAATTTCGCCATACAGCATACCGAGATCTTCGACACAACGCAGTCATTCGGTCTAAAGTATGATATTGTAAATTTCACCATACGGCACGGCTAGGACTACGAAACAGTATACGGTTATTCTACACGCACTGTAACGGGAGTAATACAGTAGCATAGTACGCGTTATAATACTTCAATGTGAAGTACTCCATACGTATTTGATTATAAATTATACTGGGAGAGGAATGGTACGCGCCACACCGAGAAAAAAATGTATTTGAATATAATATATTAGGATTTTTTCGATTTAATGAAATATGCCACTTTCAAATAAATCTTCTTCGACCCAAATAGATTTGATGTTACCCCAAAGAAATAACGAATAATTTATAATTTGGTATCAATAATAATGACTCGAACTTGGCTTATTTCATTAAATCAAATAAATCCTAATACGTTAAATTCAAATCCATTTTTTTCCCCACTGTGACAGATGTATTGCGGAGCGTAAACACGAAAAAAATACACAACAATTATCTATCAAAAAATACATAAATCTGTTATTTTTGAAAACCTTAGATCCACTTCTTCATGATGTAAAAGAAGCCGTCACTACATTTATTTACATAAGTAATAACTATACAGGGTGTTTATGTTAACTCTGGCCATACTTCTAGGGTGTATAGGGGCTACTTAGACAAGCATTTTGAGGTAAGACACCCATGGTCGGAAACTCATCCTAATGGCTGTGGAGGGCTTTGAAATATTTGGTACCGCGCGCTTGTTTGTAGTGTATTGACAGGGTGTCTACGTCCTTGAAAAATCTGGTAGTCCTGGAAATCTCAGAGATTTTTTTTCTCCTCCTGAAATTTTGAGGAAATATTGGGTTTTACAGGGAGTATTGTGGAATATTGGGCACCAGTATTAAATTGAAAAAAAAAATGTGCCTAGTGTATTTTAGGAAATAACAATAAAAATCGTATCTCGATACGCCTGGAAAAATTAAAGATTTCCCTGGAATATCGTGGAATTCTCAGGGAATTTTAGATCCTGACTTGAGTAGACACCTTGAATTTGAATCAGATATATGTGATCACTTTCGACGCAATGTTTCATTCATTGATTTGTTTTTCTTTCTGAATGTTTATTGTTTTATTCAAAGATTATCGTTCTGTTGATCTTACACAAGAACTCTGTAAATAAAATATTGTATCGAAAGTGATCACATCTGATTTATTACGCTACGAACAAGCGCGCGGTACCATATCCTTCGAAGCCCTCCACAGTCGTTAGGATGAGTTTCCGACCATGGGCGTCCATGGGTATCATACCTCAAAATGCTCGTCTAGGTAGCCTCTACACACCCTAGAAGTATGGCCAGAGTTATTACATGAACACACTGTAGATTCCAGGTCCTTATCTAATAAAAATTGTGGACGCAGCCACTCGCCGTGAATCATGGTAATACGCAACTGAGCATTTGGGAACGCTGCAGCAAACTTCTCAAAACGCTATGCGGCAGTCTCCAAAAATTGCACTATCAAAGGCTGGCGGCGGCTATACTGTATGGGAAACTTTACTATACGAGTGGTTCGAACTCACAGACGGATGGTTACGGATACAATGTTTCTCAAGCATCGTTTAGAATGCTGTGTTGGCGAACACCTAGGCATCACCTGTATGGCAATGATTACTATACAGATTGCATCTAGTCCTAGGATTATTAGAAATTATGTCATAATTCCCAACCTAGCATTTCGTCTACCATGGTATATTGGGAATGATCATCCTTGTATAGCAAGTATTAAAATACTTTACGTACAGTTTCAACAAATATTTGCGTTTTATTTCTCAGTGATATGATACACATTGTTCTATTGTCAAGTAAAACTTACATACAATTTTTAAAATACGTATAGCAATTACTATGTTACCCTGTCAAAAGTTCGTTCCTAGGTTTATAGTGACGTTATGTATGAAAATAGGAACGATCGTCATAATCAAAGTATATGTCACGATTACTATACGAAGTATGAGAAAATTTCCTATAAATTTCTCTCCGTGTAATTAGTCACTTTTTAGTCACTTTTTCCGAGTAAAAAGTCACTTTTCTCACTTTTTTTGAAGGCCTCTACCGCTACCAGCCCTGAATAGGCCGAATGAATATAGGAAAAATTGGTTCCACTTTTGGATATGGCCTAAAATTATCGTCTCAACGAGGAATTGTTTAGAACTTTGTCGAAATTTTCACAAATACCGATCTGTTTGAAGATTCAAAAAAGAATCTGAAAACAACGAGAAGTGATTTCGAGATTGAAAAAAAATGGTATAAAAAATTACGAATCAGATCAGAAATGACGACGAAAAATCATTGGTTGAGTTGGCGTGGAATGCCTTACATATATTAACCATTTTGACCCAGGGGATACTTAAATTTCCGTAGAAAAAAAAATGTAACGTATTCCTCACGTGAAATATCAAGAATTTGCTATCAATACACGTGAAATAGTGTCAATAGTGGCAATTTCTGGAAATAAGAGGCTTCAAAGCGGCATCGGTGGAAAAAGTGGCATCTTAGTGGCATTACTGGCAGAGTGGCAGCCCTGTTACTCAAAATAAAGACAATAATCGCCGACCAGTGGGGAGGCAAAAGGGTGGCAACATTTTGACTTCGAGTTCCGATTTGGATGTTCGCCCCGGAATGAACCACTCCAAAGATGAACGTGATTGTAGAATTGTTAGAGGTTGGTCGAGGGAGTCGAAAAATTCAACTTTAAAAAAAATAGTACATTGTGTATCAAGGGGGCAAAGAACTATTTTGCGCCAAAATAGCCTTGCGCCCGTGATGCACACGATTTTTTTTCTTAACACCTGGTCTGCAGAAATGCCTCTTTTCAGACCGAGTGAGCGGGCGCGAAACGGGACTTTGCGCCCAAGGGCCGAAAAGATCTGGTTTGGGCCCGCTCCAGAGGTATGAAAAGTGACATTTTGCGACCGGGTGTGAGAAAAAATTATTTTTCAACTTGTATTTTTCCCGGCTCTATCACCATCTCAATTTTTTATCGTCCAAATTCATGGAGATGGTTCAAATTGAACTGAAAAATAATTAAAAAACCTGAAATATTTCGCCCAAATGTGAAGAAAATCTCTACTATCCCCGACTCGATTCATACTTTTAGGGATCGCTCGATCACACCGAAGATGGATAAATATAGAGAGTTAGTATCGGGGTTAGTGTAATTATACGACCACTGAATGTTTAAATTGAGGAGGTGCGAGTCGCAAAATGTACAGTTGCAAAACCCGATGTTTCGGTGAATGTCCCATTTGACAACGTCGTTGAGTAAACTCTGAAAATTCTCTGACCACGTACGTCTTTGGAGGGGTTTCTTTTGCTTGACACAAAATAATTCAAAGTCAAAGTATTGGCACCCTAATGCACAGCGTACATATTCCATGTAGTAAATTCACGGTGCATTGATCTTCACTCCATTTTTCTTTTAAATCGTGATATATAAAAATCAGGTCGAAGGAAGAGTTTGAACATTATGCAATTTGGATAAAAAAATTTCATTTATATGACGGAGAATTTTGGAGAATTTTTTCCAGAGTTTTCGGTCACGGCCATCGAGTTGTTGAATAGGAAACTTTAAAAATTCTCCACGCGCTCAAATTTATTTTGAAAACATATGAAAAAATTGTATTTAAAGGGTCACCGGTTGGTCGATTTGTCATGGAATGCCCCATATACACTCGAATTGATTAATGGGTACCAATTCAATTCAAGATCCGAACATGATTCAATTTTCAACTTACCATTTCTCTGTTTTCAGAGAAAAAAGAAAGTTATTGTAATTATTCTTATCAGAATATTGAATTTTACATTCCTAATTTTTTAAATCTGACTTTGGATTCGTCATTGATAACCCAAAAAAACCGTCTTGTACATATTTCAATCCAAAACCGTTGAAACTCAACTTATCATTTAATATAATTTCATATTTTACCTAAGCAACAGAACCCAGCTATCTACGTTAAAAATGTGAGATAGTTGATCCATATCCTGTTCCTCCTAAAGTATGTATTCCGGTAGTGTGTGATAGAATAATTTGGTCATATTTTTCCTTTCAGCAAATATAAAAACATTCTAACTTGAATGGTGGATTGAAATTAAGGGGACTGAAGAGGTTGGGAATTGGTATACGTTACGTGAGTTTGATTGCGAATATCAACGGTACTGATAAATTCAATGGATTTGTACTTTCAGTAGGCTTTATTGGGATGTTTGTGTGTGAAAATATCCTACATACATGGTGCCTAGCCCCTAGGTCAATAGCACAAGCTGTCCAACGTTAGTAGCCGAACAATGAAAAATGTGGTTTGACCACGATCCCGGCTGAACGGATGATCTAATCTGGAGTTTTTTGGTCTCGATCTCTTTGTTTGAGGCCGCTCTATTGATCCCCCTCTCAAAAATGGAAAATTCGATAAAAAATTAGAACAATGGCGACCAAAAAATGCAAAATTGATGAAGAAATGGGACATTTGTTATTATAAAATCGTTGAAAAATTTTTGTAACGAGCATATTTCAGGGGGGGGGGTCTATAGGACAGAGAATTCTGAAACTTTTAGTTTAAATTTCATGTTGATATCTTGAACGGTTTTCGAGATATCGTGGTCATAACATCTAAATAGTATATTTCGATACAAGAGGCCAAACGAGCGTTTTGCGCACTGCGAGTCTGAAGGCACAAGCCGAGGCGGAGCCGAGGCTTCGTGCGGTCTTCGGACGACTAGTGCACAAGAAGCGAGTTTGGCCTCGCGTATCGAACACTGTTTTTCTTTATGAATGTAATGCAAGATCCGAGATCTTGCCCACCGTTTACGGACGCCATTTTGGGCGTCTGTAAGCGGTGGGCAAACGAGGATTTTGCATGCATGTGTAAAGAAAAATGTAGTTTCGATGAAAATGTAGTTTTCTGGCCTGTTCATATTCACAGAACGATATTAGTTTCATAAGAGTTGTATGTACGAAACTTAAACAGCTCCATAATGCTGTGAAATGCAGTCTCTAATTGTAAATCACGATCTGTTCCACTGTTTTCTCTCTCCTGACCTCAATTTTGCGGTTGTTTTCAAAAATCAAACGGGAAAATTTTCTTAAGAGCATGCTACAGTCATTTTTTTACTCTTCTTTACCGACCTTACCCGTTTTTCACTTGTTTTCACTGATAGCAAAGCCTACGCGTCACGAGCGCGGAAAAGGAAGCAAGAGTGCAATTCTAGATGAAATTCTGAAGATATACATCGGAAAACTTCTTTGTTTCATGCAACAATGAAGACGTATTCTTTTAAACTGCACAAAATGGTAATTGTCGATGTCAAGCGGGCGAAACTCACAATCATGGCCGCGACCACCGCTTGACATCGACAATTACCATTTTGTGCAGCTTAAAAGAATACGTCTTCATTGTTGCATGAAACAAAGAAGTTTTCCGATGTATATCTTCGGAATTCCATCTAGAATTGCACTCTTGGTTCCTTTTCCGCGCTCGCGACGCGTAGGCTTTGCTATCAGTGAAAACCCGGTAAGGTCGGTAAGAAGAGTAAAAAATGAGTGTAGCATGCTCTTAAGGAATCACACTATCAAACTAGGTAAAAAACAGAAATTCGATTTTTTCAATACTTCAAACCTCTCCTTAATTAACGAAGTTCTGCCGTCATTCTTGCTAGAGTTTATTGCTATATGATTACTAAATATAAAAACTCCGAAATTTATCCGCCCCTAACTTCCAGGATTGTTACTTTTAACAAAAAAAAGGCCCTAATTATTGTGAATTACTCTGACAAACAAACTCGAAAAGATTTGGAAGGAAATAAATTAAGGATAAATGCTAATTTGATAAAATATTTTATTTCTCAATTTATACTCTTTTTGCATAACCCGGTACAAAGATTTTGATTTCAGGCGTGAGGAACTGTACTTGGCAAGGATATTCAAGGCAAATCAACGCAGCACTGATCAGGGGGACTTTATCTTCTCCATTCAATACTTTTGTACCTACTCTCCCTCACTATTTTCTCTGGTTTATAACAACTACTTGAATTTTTCACATCTGTACTATGAATTAAAATATCATTCGCTTCTTTTTCACATTAATTATCTTACAGCTATTTCTTTACAGTTTATTTTTTGGTTTCTGACTAATTACGCTATCGCAGTCGAAGATATTCACAAATGAAATACTTTTGATTAGCACCCTGTAATTATATTTCATTCGACAAAAATGTGAACCGCAAGAATTTTTCTTGGCAAACACGTGCCTATTTTTTCACACAAATATATCAATAATATTATATATTCTATTATATTCTATATTATATCGATAATAAATGATTTTATCCAGCTCTTATCATAGTATAATATAACACTGTACAATGAATTATATTTTTTGTAGAAAATTATCTATATCTTCGCTCATTATGTGAAATAATAAGTCAGCAATGCATGCACCGAAACTAATAACACCGGAATTATTCTCGATAAAAGTTGGAATCTGGGTGATTAAATCTCCAAAAGAACCGGAGCCCGATCGAGATTCCGGTAGTTTTTCAAAACCGGGTAAACCTCCTCGGTCAAAAATTCGACCACCTGCTCCGGTGCTCTTCCGACAAAAGTCGAGGGATCTAGAAGCCCGTCGAGATCACCGATGATCGGTGAAAAGTACGGATCCTTCCCGATTCTATCTACCAAATCGTTATCCAATCCGTGCTGTTTCACCTGCGCCCCAGCCTCGTGGGAAAGAACTCGAATTTTCTCATGGCAAACCTGTCTGTCTCCGCCGGCCTTGACCATCGCCACGATGACGTTCTCGGTAGACATGAAGGGAAGTTCCTGAGCTACGTGTTTCGCGATGACCTTGGGATAGACGACCAATCCTTCGGTGATATTTTGTAGCGTTATGAGAACAGCATCGGCCGATAGGAAGGCCTCCGCAAGAACTATTCTGCGGTTCGCAGAATCGTCCAAGGTGCGTTCCATCCATTGAGTGGCCGCCGTTTGTAGAGTGTTGCTCGCCAGGGTCATCAGATGACGAGCTATGCCGCAGCAGCGTTCCGAACGCATCGGGTTTCGCTTGTAGGCCATCGCGCTTGACCCTATCTGCGTCGACTCAAAAGGCTCTTCGACCTCTTTCATGTTCGCCAGAAGACGAATGTCGCTGCAGATCTTGTGGACCGTCGCTCCTAGCGAAGCCAAGGCGTTCAGGCATTCGGCGTCAACTTTTCTCGAATACGTCTGACCGGTGACGGCGTAGTGCTTCTCGAATCCAGCCATCCGGGTGACTATACGGTCAAGCTGTTTGACTTTTTCTACATCACCGTTGAAAAGCTGTAGGAAGGAAGCCTGCGTGCCAGTGGTACCCTTGACGCCTCTGAACCTGAGGTCGTTTCTAGCCCTGCGGATGGCTCTTTCGTCGAGGAGTAGATCGTGGAGCCAGAGACTAGCCCTTTTTCCGACAGTGGTCAACTGGGCCGGTTGAAGGTGGGTGAATCCCAGAGTGGGCAGGGACCGATACTCGTTTGCGAATTTGGCCAGTCGGTTCAAGACTCCGCCAAGTTTTGGCAAGAGGATGTCGAAGCCAGATCGGAGGACCAGCAAATCCGTGTTGTCCCCCACGTAGCAGCTGGTAGCTCCGAGATGGATGATGGGCGCAGCTTTTGGACACTGATTACCAAAAACATGGACATGTGCCATTACGTCGTGTCTCGTTTTTCGCTCCTCTTCGGCAGCGGCAACGAAGTCTATGTCGTCTATGCGAGCCTCCATCTCATCGATCTGTTCCTTCGTTATCGACAAGCCCAGTTCCATTTCCGCTTTTGCCAGGAGAACCCAGAGCTTCCGCCACATACTGAATTTGTTTTGTTCGCTAAAGTTATACTGCATTTCCTTAGACGTGTACCGCGTCGAAAGCGGACTACGATATTTGCAGTATTCACTCTCACGTTGCTTGGAACCGCTCATTTTAATGGTACAGACACAATTTCCGAGAGAAAATCGAAATTTTGTAAATCACACGAGACGCAATTGAAGAATAGGATCAGCTGATGTCGACCGGCGACTCAATTGTTGAGTTTCTTTGATTGACTGACTGTCCAGCTGTTTGTTGTCGGTTTGAGAATTCGATGCGTACTGTCGATTGGAAGTTCAAGTAGAAGGAACGTTTTGAAAGATTTTGGAAAAGTGGAGGGTGCAGGAATTTGTAACGAGAGTTGGGATTGGTCGAGTTAGTCAAGTGGGGGGGTAATTGGGTAATTTCAAGGACAAGTATATAAATTCGAGGAAGGGATGTCCATCGTAGAAGTAGCAGGTGCTCGGGGTTACATAGCTTATGACGGACTCCAGGAAATGTTGGAAACAATAGAGAAGAAATTTGTAGAAATTTACGAAGGCAGGGTCGAGTAAGAAGAATTGGAATTTATGACCACACATTTGGTCGACAATAGCGAAAATTAGCAGAAAGGTTGAGGGTTTTGTGGTCGACGTCCGCTCTATTGTTCAATGTTCAATTTGCGTGATGCCACGCAACAATTATG